>JADLZN010010937.1:745000-936438 GCA_018155175.1 Sinocyclocheilus anophthalmus
ATGAATGAGCACATGCTCTGATACAGGACCATACTGCGATTTATAATCTGATTTTGGAAAGAAAAATAAACTCCAGATTGGCATGTTTGTTGGGCTGCACAATTGGGCCAAACATTTTGTGATTATATATCATCTGCTAATAAATGTATTAATAATAATGCTATAAATAATTAAATAAATTAGTATTTTAAATAAATAATAATTAAATTTAATAAATAAGTAAGTATTATTACTCATACTGTAAAACTGTTTACGCACAATTATTGTACAGTAAAATACAATTACATTATTATTATTTTCTTGCTATTAATTATAACCCTAAACTATGATATAACTAATATATAAATAATATTATATAATATAACAAATAAATTTTTTTACTATATAATAGAATAGATTCTATAAAGAAACTATATAATAACAAGAAATATAACTATTATTATTATTATTACTACTTACTGTAATGTAAAAAACATTTTGCAAATAAAAAAGTTAATAACTCTTTTTATTTGTTCTTATTTTTATGATTACTATATTACAATTAAAATATTAAACAAAATAGAAATATTACTATTAGTATATTTACTGTAGAAATAATATAATTAATTTTAGTTTATTTTAAAGCAATGTTCTTTTACAATACCACCGTAAATTTTCAAAAAACTACTACTACGGCTGTCTTAAGTTCGTAATTTTTCAACATTAAAACAATTGAAAAATGACATTTTATTTTATTTCTACTCTTAATTGACAGCTGACAGCCAAACTGTCAACAATGGACAAAAAAGCACCACAAAATGACCCTTTTTTCCCTTTAGGTTTCAGAAATCATATTCATAAAAAACCTTATACACTTACTTTGCTTGTGAAGTTGAGATAAATCATAAAGCCCCTTTGAATTTGCACAAATGTTTGAATTTACATTACATTTAGTCAAAGCGACTTACAAATGAGGACAATAAAAGCAGTCAAAACTAACAAAAGAGCAACAATATATAAGTGCAAATTACAAGTCTCTGTTAGCCTAACGCAGTACACTTAGCAAGGTATCTTTTATATATATATATACACACAGTGGGGAAAAAAAGTATTTAGACAGCCACCAATTGTGAAAGTTCTCCCACTAAAAAAGATGAGAGAGGCCTGTAATTTCATCATAGGTATACCTCAACTATGAGAGACAAAATGAGAAAAGGAAAATCCAGAAAATCACATTGTAGGATTTTTAAAGAATTTATTTGCAAATTATGGTGGAAAATAAGTATTTGGTCAATAACAAAATTTCATCTCAATACTTTGTTATATACCCTTTGTTGGCAATGACAGAGGGCAAACGTTTTCTGTAAGTCTTCACAATGTTTTCACACACTGTTGCTGGTATTTGGGCCCATTCCTCCATGCAGATCTCCTCTAGAGCATAATGTTTTGGGGCTGTCGCTGGGCAACACAGATTTTCAACTCCTTCCAAAGATTTTCTATGTGGTTGAGATCTGGAGACTGGCTAGGCAACTCCAGTACCTTGAAATGCTTCTTACGAAGCCACTCCTTCGTTGCCCGGGCAGTGTGTTTGGGATCATTGTCATGCTGAAAGACCCAGCACGTTTCATCTTCAATGCCCTTGCTGATGGAAGGAGGTTTCACTCAAAATCTCACGATACATGGCCCCATCCATCCTCCCCTCAATACGGTGCTGTCGTCCTGTCCCCTTTGCAGAAAAGCATCCCCAAAGCATGATGTTTCCACCCCCCATGCTTCACAGTAGGTATGGTGTTTCTTTGGATGCAACTCAGCATTCTTACTCCTCCAAACACGACAAGTTGAGTTATTACCAAAAAGTTCTATTTTGGTTTCATCTGACCATATGACATTCTCCCTATCCTCTTCTGGATCATCCAAATGCTTTCTAGCAAACTTCAGATGGGCCTGGACCTGTACTGGCTTAAGCAGGGGGACACGTCTGGCACTGCAGTATTTGAGTCCCTGGCGGTGCAGTGTGTTACTGATGGTAGCCTTTTTTACTTTGGTCCCAGCTCTCTGCAGGTCTTTCACTAGGTCCCCCCGTGTGGTTCTTGGATTTTTGCTCACAGTTCTTGTGATAATTTTGTCCCCACGGGGTGAGATCTTGTGTGGATCCCCAGATCGAGGGAGATTATCAGTGTTCTTGTATGTCTTCCATTTTCTAATATTTGCTCCCACAGTTGATTTCTTCACACCTAGCTGCTTACCTATTGCAGATTCAGTTTTCCCAGCCTGGTGCAGGTCTACAATTTGTTTCTGGTGTCCTTTGACAGCTCTTTGGTCTTGGCCATGGTGGAGTTTGGAGTGTGATTGTTTGAGGTTGTGGACAGATGTATTTTATACTGATAACAAGTTCAAACAAATGCCATTAATACAGGTAACCAGTGGAGGACAAAGGAGCCTCTTAAAGAAGAAGTTACATGTCTGTGAGAGCCATAAATCTTGCTTGTTTGTAGGTGACTAAATACTTATTTTCCACCATAATTTGAAAATAAATTATTTAAAAATCCTACAATGTGGTTTTCTGGATTTTTTTTCTCATTTTGTCTCTCATAGTTGAGTATACCTATGATGAAAATTACAGGCATCTCTCATATTTTTAAGTGGGAGAACTTACACAATTGGTGGCTGACTAAATACTTTTTTTACCCCCGCTGTATATTATATACCCACAGAAACACCACACACATACACACACCACACCACACCCCACAAACTAAAACCAAGTAGAGAGACGCGGAAAAAATAGTAAACATTGTTTTTTTTTTTTTTATATAAAGCAAGAAGATAAATATGATAAAGTAAATTAAAATTGACTAGAAACTGTTTAGAGTTTTCAAATAAAGGGTTCAAATAAGGGGAACGACGTGTTTGTTAGTCGTTTCTTGAAGATGGGGTGTTACGGACTCGCTGCTGGGATTGAGTTTTTTTTGAGCGGTCTTCTACAGGCGGGAACAGTTAATGCCAAAGTCTGGGAAAGTGATTTTGTGCTTCTTTGAGATGGCACAATAATACGCCGTTCACTTGCAGAATGCAAGCTTCTAGATGGCACATAAGTCTGAGGTAATGAATTTAGGTGAAGGGGTGCGGAGCCAGTGGTGGTTTTATAGGCAAAAATTAATGCCTTGATTTTAATGCGAGCAGCTACTGGTAGCCAGTTCAAATTGATGAACAGAGGTGTGACATTTGTTTTTTTCGGCTCATTAAAGATTAATCTTACAGCGGCATTTTGGATTAATTGTAGAATAATTTGTAATTTGTGTTAAGGAACTAAATTAACTTACTCCCTTGCTGTTACATCTTCATCCGACTGTGGACCTCATCCTCTGGAGTGGTCGCTCATCCAGCACATGGCAGTAAGGAGGCGGAGTCAGCGAGCTCTAGAACGGGTGTATGCTTGGGCGGCGGTTCCTTTTTTTTGTTCTCCGGGGGCCGAGCCAGTTTTACGCCGCTCTCAGTGGGCCTGGGGTTCTGAAAATCCATGGCAACCGTTCCTGAACACCAACAATTAAACATTTAGAAGCAAAGCCACTTGAAGGCAAGCCTGCAACCTTTAGCCAGAAAAGCATAACGGCTAATGCTAACGCTTCCGGTTTGGGAAAGAAGACCAAGGGCATTTTTTTTGAATGGATGTCAATGGAGGAGAGGCTTCACTACGCTGAATAAACAGCTTTTTAGAGGAAACAAACAGCTCATCATTTAATGAATCGACAGCCTATCTGCTAATCTTCAACGTTTTACACTAATAAACAATACTTTTGGATTGAACTATTTTTAGAGTTTACCTTGGAAAAAAATGCTGTTTTATAAGAGAAGTCACTGACTTTTTGCGACAGGGGGGATTCAACTCTTAAATTCAATGGGGCTTAAATTCAATGAAGTCAAGGCTGAAATGTGATTGGTTATTAAGGCACACGTGATCCAATTAGCTGTTACGCTTTCTCCAATAGTAAGTAATAAAGACCCTCTCATCTCCCTATAGTAAGATCATCTCTGGTTATAACCAGACCTCTGACAACTTCCCGTCTCTCTTCTATCCATTCTCGCTCACCCATGCTAGCGATGATGCTATGAACAGGTAGGCCAGACGGGCTGTTTAAAATGTCACAGTGGCCCCGCCCCTTTCCCTGATCTTCTTCCTGTCTGAAGATGAAGGCAGAGTTTTCCTCCTTCGTGATGTTGATGTAGTAACAGGTGTCGCTGGCAGACATGATGTGGCGCGGCCCAGGGTTCAACAAGATGCTTTTGTTGTCTTCTCTCTTCACGCCGATCAGACACACGCCATACCTTTACACACAAACAGACCAAAATAGCCTCACAGCACAAGTTTAAACACATTTAATATGTTTCAAAGCGCGAATAAACCTACTTCTTGTGGGCGTGAAAGGCCGCGTAGGTGAAGCTTTTGCTGTTGTAGTCTCTGAAGAACATACTGTCGCCCAGACGGATATGATACACCTCATTACCCGAACAACGGCCGTACATCCTCTGCCACTGCTCTGGAGACTGCTGGCCCTCTCTGAAAGGGATTTAACACGTTATTGAACTATTTTTCCATTACATTTTCATTTAACAGGTCACAATGTCAAACTTAAATTAAGATTGCAATGCAAGTTTATTGGAACTTTATGGGATTTTTGAGCATAAAAAAGCACTAAAGTGATGGAAATTACTTAAATATCATTACTACATTAACGTTTAAAAGTTTTGTGTTGGTAAGATTTTGTAATGTTTTTGAAAAGTCTCTTCTGCTCACCAAGGCTGGATTTATTTGATCAAAAAGTACAGTAAAATTGTGAAATATTATTACAATTTTAAATAACTGTTTTCTAATTTAATACATTTTCAAATATAATTTATTTCTGTGATCAAAGCTGAATTTTCAGCATCATTACTCCAGTCTTCAGTGTCACACGATCCTTCAGAAATCATTCTAATATGCTGATTTTCTGCTCAAAAAAACATTTCTTATAAATATCAAGCTTTATATTTTTGTGGAAACTATAATAAATATTTTCATGATTCTTTGATGAATAAAAAAATTGAAAAGAAATCTTTTTAACATTATAAAATGTTTTACTCTGTCCCTTTTGATCAATTATTGCATTTTTTGCTGATAAAAGTCTGAATTAAAAAAAATCATAAATCTTGACCCCACACTTTTGAATGAAAGTGTGAAAAATGGTGTTACTGGAGCTGCTGTACAATTTACTCAAACTAATTCACAAAATAAAACTTGTTTTGGTTTAAATAAAATAAAACGCAGTTTTTTATAAAACACTAAAAGAATCAACAAGGAAACAAAAAAAAAGAACAAAAAAAAACTTCCCTTTGTGGACAAAATAAAACGGCATGTTGGGAAAAAACCATGGTATGACTAACGGGGTGTGTTTTTGGGACACCTGTCATATTTTTTTCCATGTGTGGCGCTTAGTAGCACAGACATAACACACTTCATTTTAAGAGCACTAATAATTCGTGCCTCACTGTCCCTCGAATGTGTGGCACGCATTAGGGTGATCATCGTAAGAGTTGGCCGTACACCGACAGTTCAAGCCAACCATGCGTATTTAAACTCTCTTCACACACTACATGATCTTCGGAAGAACGAGACAGTCTGCTCAGAGCCAAGATGCTGACCTGCTTACTAAAATTGATCATTCAAGGGCTTTCAAATGAAAGTAGAAGAAAGAAATACAGATGCAGAAAGAGTGAGCAATATTCTGGAAAAAATGTGAAATCAAGAGCAAATTAGTACCTGCAATTTAACATGAACTTTTTTCAGGTTTGACTAATCTGGACGTAAAGATTTCAGTTTCGGAGCGAAGTCTTTCACACAGCCCAACCCTTAGAATAGTCTGGTGTCCTGTCATACATCACTACTAAATCAGATCTGTTTGTATTAACTAATTATAATACTAATCTGAATGGATTGAACTGTGTAAAACAATGAATACCATGTGACGTATTAAATGTTCAATTAGTTATTTTATTTAGTTATTTATTCATTTCTTGTAGTGTAATGTTGTGTTCACTTTATTTTTCTTTCTTTCTTTTTTTTTTTTTTTTATGGAAGCCCGTTTCCGCCACTGAATAACATTTTTAAATAAAGTTATTGCGACTTTTTATCTCACAATTCTGACTTTTTTTCACAGAATTGTGAGATATAAAGTAACAATTGCAAGATAAATACTCACAATTATGACTTTTTAACTCTCAATTGCGAGTTTGTATCACGCAATTATAAGATAAAAAGTCGCAATTACCTTTTTTCTTTTAATATATTTTTATTTTTAACTATGGGCTTCCATAGTTTTTTGTTGTGTATTCATGGGTTAAATCTGCTTTTGAATTTTAAATGAATGTTGTGTGCTTTTTCTGATTTTTTCGTTCTTTGTATTTATTTTTTCAGTTTTTTATTTATTTTTATTGTGTATTGTTCGGTTAAATCTGCCTTTGAATTGTAGAATAATGTTGTTTGCACTTTCTTTCTTTCTTTAGTTTTTCAGTGTGTATTGTTTGGTTAAATCTGCCTTTGGGTTGTTTAATTGTGCTAAAAATCAATATTGAATATCAGATATTGGAGAAAAAAACTATTAATCAATAAATGACAAATAAATTAAGAATAATCTTATTCTAGGTTTTCAAGTCTGATATTGCAATCAGTATTACCAGAAAATATTGATGTGTAACCTCATCAATACACATGAGCAATAAATAAAAGATCACTGATTGGTGTGAACACTCACTGCCGCCATGCGATCAGCTTCATTCCTGCTGCTGAGAATGAAACAAGCTTCTGCATCGTCCATCCTACAGAACAAAAGCGACCAATCACAGGGCGATTAAAGAAGCAGACCAATCACAGAAGCCAAAAATGTATGCTAGTCCACATTTTGCTCTCCTTCAAACAATGAGTAAACTGTATCGTACACACAAAAAAAGTGAGATAAATTGTGTGGGGACAGGCTTAAATACAAGTATATAAGAACACAGAATCAACTACTACTGCCCAGTGATCAGATTTTAATGAATATTATCCATTAGTTGTTGCAGCCCTGTGAAAATGGAAAATGCTGTGATTGATCAGTGAGGCTGTCACTCACTTGGCTCTCAGTAAATCCTGGTTTTTGAGGGCGGAGCCTTGAAGGTAGATGACCCTCTGTGACCAGAGAGGAATCTGCAAAATCCTCCTCACCTGGACGTCCACCTCACATGGACACAAGATGACCACGTAATAATCCTAAACATGCACAAACACAACATGTGATCAAACTAGAACTAAATACGCTAAACATCAGACAAGATGGACAGAAATGACATTCTGAACCTATTAAACACACAAAGACAGACAGAATGCACACCTGTGTGTGAGGATGAGCGTAGAATTCATTGAGAAAGTCCATGAGTAGGTCGATTTTGAGAGTACTGACACATAAGACCACATGTCTCTCTGTCTGAGCTCGATGTCTGCTGTAGTTTCCTCCAGATTTCTGCCTTTCCATCCACAGATAGATCAACTCCTCAAACTACAGCCAGAGAATAAACATAGTTACACATGGTAAAAACTAAAAATACTTCAAGATCATCGGCATAGTCAAGTCAGTATTTGAGTAGACAGACAGTAACATAAATAAATAAAGACAGTAAATAAAACAAGTTTTTGAATTAATTCAATTATTAATAAAAATACAATAAAAAAATAAGAAAAATAATCTTGAAACGGCATGTGCTAAAAACGAGAATAAATAAAAAATTCAACTTTTAATGAAAAATAAATTCAATTATTAATGAAAACTTAAATTAAACAAATACAATAAAATGGCAATATTGACGTGAAAAAATCTCCAGTATCATGAAATTGGTGATTGGAGTGGTTTGCAAATACTTGTTTTCCTGAAACTACCGAAGCTTTATTTCTTGTTTGGTTTTTAAAAATAAAGGAAAAAACACTTTGAAAGGTCATTGACTGTTTATAGTCAGGTCAGTAGTAGACAGAGAGTAAATAAAAAAACGAAATTACAAAAATAACAAATTCAATTATTAATAAAAACGCAATTAAATTAAACAAATACAATAAAAAAGAAAAAGAATCTTGACAAGAAAATGGCATGTTCTGAAAAAGTAAATAAAAAAACGTAACTTTTAATAAAAAATAAATTCAAACGTAATAAGAAAACACATTTAAAAATACAAAAACAATCTTTAAATTATTTTAAAATATGAAAATATAAGACGAGTAAAAAAATACTTCGATCATTTGCTGTGCTCAAAGTCAAGTCAGTAATGATAGACAGACTGTAAATAAAAACAAATAATAAAAATAGTGAAATTAAATTAAACTAATACAATTTAAAAACAAACAATGAAATTATAATCTTGACTTGAAAAGGTCTCCAGCAACCGGTTTGCAAATACTTACTAGAAAAACTAGAAAAGCTTTATTTCTTGTTTCATCAATGAAGGCGAGTGAATTTAAATAGTGTTTAATTAGCATTGTTTTGATCAATTTAAAAAAGTGCTGGATTCCTCTGACCTGTAGAGGCAGCACAACCAGGGCCACACAGATCATCACCACCACCAGCAGCTGAGACGGCCAGATCTGCGGCGTCACATCGCCGAAGCCCACCGTAGAGAAGGTCACGATGCAAAAATACAAAGCTTTGAAGAGAGACAGACTCTTCTTACCAGCTCGCTCTAAATGCTGGATACCACATGTGCTGAAAGAGACAGAAAGACTTCAGTGTAGCTGATGCGAGACAGAGAAGAAGAAAGAACAGCTTTCGATAAAGAGTAGAGGTGGGCGATATACCTGTTGAAGTAATAAAATCGACAAAAATATAGCATTTATTGTGATTGTGCAAGATGCATGTAAGGAATTGGCTGGTCTTGCTAGCTTTGCCAAGCTTTTCTGCTAGTGCTTGTACTGCTGCTGTCAAATATGGAGAGAAGCTATAAAACAAAATAAATTAAAATAAATAAATAATGTCAATCAATTCTTATTGCGTAAATAAAGCACAACTCATTTTAACAACTAAAAAATAATCAAATAATCTTGACAATAAAAGTATGTGTGCTAAAAGAGAAAAGAGCTACAATTTTTAATTTAAATATTAATAAATTAAATAAAAATTATAAAATTAAAAACTATTCTTTTAAATAAAATATGTTTCTGAAAGATCCATACAAAAAAACTAAATTTTAAAAAAATATGGAATAAGCAAAATTAAAAATAAAATTCATTAAATCAATTAAATAAAAATAATCTTGACAATAAAAATAATGTGCTTCGGCTTGAAAGTAAATGCAAATTTTAATAAAAATAATAATTCAGTATTAGTAAAAAATGAATTTTAAGACAAACACAAATTTTTAAAGTAATCTTGACAATAAAATGATGTGTGATTAAAGAGAGTAAATAGTAAAAACTAAATGTAATTAAAACAATGTATTATTAAAATTAATATTAATAAAAAAAACAATTACATTCAAAAAACAATAATAACAAATTAAATGTATAAAAAGTCTTATACAAAATATAAATAAATAAATATATACCTTATCATTATACAGTATATAAAAACAAAACTAAATTCATAATAAAAAAGAACAACCAATCTTGATCATAAAGTCTCCAGTAACATGAACTGGTGAATGGAGAAGTTTGCAAATACTTGTTTTCTAAAACTAAAGCAGCTTTATTCTTGTTTTGATTTTAAACATGAAGTAAATTAGATTTAAACATGTTTAATTACCATATTTGACATTTAAAAATGTGCATATTGATTAAACAAAAATTGTAAGAATATCAAGATATACATTTTGGGATATATCGCCCAGCCCTAAACCAGAGGTAAATGATTCTTACCCAGTGAATACGAGACATAAAAGAGTGCAGATAAGAATGAGGACCTGGTTGAACATGGCCGAGTGTGTTCTCTGAATGGCCCGGTGCAGATCATTCTGTAACACACACACGTCATCTGGTTTCTGTAGAGCATTGCATAGACACTGGTGTGGGTTTATTTGGGAATGGTTAACACTCACCATCATGCTCTCCAGAGCACACTTGGCCAGCCAGCAGTTGAGAAACACTGGGATAAACAGGTTTCTGAGGGGAGGCCAGAAGATCTGACATAGAGAGAGAATCATAGAGGTCAGATTTTATTTTCAGATGTCGTTTGGGATATTATTATTCTGAATATGCTTCTTACCGTTATAATGAAAGGGACAGTATTTAACATCTCCAACAGGAAAGACACCTGAAATATCTGCTCCCATAAATTACCCTGAAAAAAATGTACATATGCACTCAGAAACAATCTGTTTCGAATATCAGGAACCAACAGTTGTGGCTGTGCCAAAGCAAAAGGCAGTAACTAGACACTTCAGGTCTCAGATTCAGAGCAAACTGCGTGTGAAAAATCAATAAACACGTTCACACTTTGCACATATGCACACAAACTCACCTTGTAGCTGAGGTACATTAGCAACATGGCCTCCATGAAACTGATGGATGCTACAATAACCTGATGAAAAAAAATGTACAAAATAAAAAAAACAGCTAAGAGGGAAATTTCAACTCACAGGACATTACAATTCTTATTTTATAGTAAAAACTCAAGCACAATGTATTTATACAGAAGCCAAAAATACCAGCAGTACTGAATTTCAAGAGCAAACCTGAGTATCACAAATGCTTTATAACGAGAAACGCTACAGGCTGGCGGCAGGTACTGGTCAAAGTCGTGTAAATGCAACAAAAACTTGTATTATCACACTTTTAACAATCCAATTGCAAATGTTGTTATGAAAATGTAATCCATTAAATGTAATCTACAAATAATTAAAAAGCATTAAATATGAAGGTTCTGTAAAATGTGTGTTTTATTCATTTGTAGTCTTTGTTTTGTGTGTTATTAGACAGTACTTGTTAAACTACGTTAGATTATACATGCATAAATATTCAAATTAATTAACTTTATTAAAATGAATGTACATTATTAAAATTGACCCAAGATCAATTAAAAACCATCAGACACTCATTTATGGACTAATGAAGCAGAGCAGGATTTACAAGCTTGTTTTGACCTCACTGATTGGAGCGTCTTTGAAGCTGCTGCCACCGATCCGGACGAGCTCACAGAGACTGTAACATCTAATATCAGTTTCTGTGAAGATATGTGCATCCCTACCAGGACATTCTTATCATTTAATAATGATAAACCGTGGTTTACTGAAACTCAAGCAGCTTCGTCACGCCAAAGAGGATGATTACAGAAGTGGGGATAAAATCTTGTACAACCAGACCAGAAACAGACTGACAAAGGAGATCACAGTGGCTAAAAAAACTACTCAGAAAAGCTGAGAAAAGAGCTTTCAGCAAACGAGCCAGCGTCAGTATGGACTGGTCTGAGAAACATCACCATGTACAAGACACCACCACCACAGCTTGCGGAGAATCAACAACTAGCTGACGATCTGAATGTGTTTTACTGCATATTTGAAAAGGATCATCTACCACCCCCCATCCACTCTGATCTGCACTTCACACATTCACCTACACCCCCTGCAACCCCCTCCCTCCCCCACCATTCAACCTGTGTTAAGGTCTGTGTAGAGGATGTGAACAGGGTCTTCAGAAGACAGAAGTCTAAGAAAGCTTCAGGCCCAGATGGTGTTTCACCTGCCTGTCTAAAAGTCTGCGCTGACCAACTGGCCCCCATCTTCACACAGATCTTCAAAAGATCACTGAAGCTGTGTGAAGTTCCCTGTTGCTTCAAACACTCCACCATCATCCCAGTCCCAAAGAAACCCAAAATTACTGGAATTAATGACTACAGACCTGTAGCTCTAACATCTGTGGTCATGAAGTCACTTGAGAGACTGGTGCTGGCCCACCTGAAGGACATCAATGGACCCTTGCTGGATCCTCTTCAGTTAGCCTACAGAGCAAACAGGTCTGTGGAAGATGCAGTAAACATGGGACTGCATTACATCCTGCAAAACCTCGACAGATCTGGGAATTACGCAAGAATCCTATTTGTGGACTTCATTTCGGCCTTCAATACCATCATGCCTGAACCTCTCTCAGACGAACTCACACAGCTCTCTGTGCCCACCTCATCTGTCAGTGGATCACCAGCTTTCCTGACAGACAGGCAGCAGCTAGTGAGGCTGGGCAAACTCACATCCAGGACTATCACCGTCAGCACTGGCACCCCCAGGGGTGTGTTCTCTCCCCACAGCTCTTCTCCCTCTACACAAATGACTACACATCTAAAGACCCCTCTGTCAAGCACCTGAAGTTCGCAGACGACACTACAGTCATGGCCTCATCAAGGATGGTGACGAGTCTGCTTACAGATAGGAGGTTAAAGAGCTGGCTGTCTGGTGCAGTCTTAACAACATGGAGCTTAACATGCTCAAAACTGTGGAGGTGATCGTGGACTTCAGGAGAAAACCCCCTGCACTCCCCCCACTCCCCATCATGAACAGCACTGTAACGACAGTGGAGACATTCAGGTTCCTGGGCACCAACATCTCTCAGGACCTGAAATGGGACAATCACATTGAGTCCATTGTCAAAAAGGCCCAGCAGAGGTTGTACTTCCTTCGCCAGCTGAGAAAATTCAACCTGCCACAGGAGCTGCTAAAACAATTCTACTTTGCCATCATTGAGTCTGTCCTGTGTTCATCCATAACTGTCTGGTTTGGTTCAGCTACAAAATCAGACATCAAGAGACTACAACGGACAGTCAGGACTGCTGAGAGGATTATTGGTGCCCCTCTGCCCAGCCTCCAAGATCTTTACATCTCCAGAGTGAGGAAAAGGGCTAAAAAAATCACCTTGGACCCCTCACACCCAGCCCACTCTCTCTTCGAACTGTTGCCTTCTGGTCGGCGCTACAGAGCACTGACCACCAGAACAGCAAGGCACAAGAACAGTTTTTCCCACAGGCTATACTCAGTCTTAACAATTAAGCTTTCATAATTATACATCATCCATCACAACTAACATAGTTATCTGACATATTTATATTAAACTGCACACTTTGTAAATAACATATTTATCTGCACACTAATAAACATATCTGTAAATTTATCTAAACAATTCATTTTTCCTATACTTCTATTTCTGTATAAAGTACATTATTCAATTTTTCTTTTTTTTTATTATATTAGTTTTATATTACATCCCTACTGTGTTATTCCTATGTATGTCTACACTATCATGTATGTCTGCACTATGTTTGTACTTTCTTCTGCACTGGAAGCTCCTGTCGTCAAGTCAAATTCCTTGTGTGTGTAAACATACTTGGTAATAAAGCTCTTCTGATTCTGATTCTGATTTATGGATTCACCAGATCACTGTAAAAAAATATTTTTTGAAATGATAAAGATTATTGGAGTATGTTTTACATAAATAAACAAATAAAAATAATACTTTTTCAGTCTTTCTACTTCGAAATTTCATGTTTAATTCAATGCGTTACTTGCAGTTTCTTTGCAATTATTTGTGAAAATTTAATTTACTTGCAATTTCTAAGTGAAAACTGTTTACACACCAATTTATTTTCAGTGTAGCGGCAAACAATCATAATTTTGAAATATTTTGAAACCAAGGTTCGAAGCAAAGCCTTGCGTGCTGAAATCACATGACTTGGCAGTTTGATTCTGAACCACACAGATTCAAAACAAACGACTGGTAAATGTTTCATAGCTTCATAAAGCAGTGGCTAAATAAATACATTAAAATATAAATAGTAACACTACAGTAAGGTCTCATTTGTTAACACTAGTTAATGCGTTAACTAAAATGAACTAACAATTAACAATATATTTCCCCAGCATTTATTAACCTTTGTCAATGTTAGATTAAAATGTTCATGTTAGCTCTGTTAACAGATACAACTTTTGATTTTAATAATGTATTAGAGAATGTTAAACTTAACATTAACTATGACTAATAAATGCTGTTCATGTTAACTAATATAGTTAACTACTGTTATTACACGGCTCTCTGGAATACTTGATTCTAATTGGTCAATCACAACATTCCGAGGTCTGTTATTCCCCCGATAACATCCGTTAAAACTAATAACACAGGCTCATCCGGGTTCTACGAGTCATCTTGACCATTGATGCTGATCAATGTTTCGTGTTTAATTATTTACTTTTGTGGCAAGCAGCCGTGTAATAAGCGGGATAATGTACATCCAGCTGGTTGTTATCGCATAATAA
Source organism: Sinocyclocheilus anophthalmus (assembly GCA_018155175.1). Taxonomy (NCBI): domain Eukaryota; kingdom Metazoa; phylum Chordata; class Actinopteri; order Cypriniformes; family Cyprinidae; genus Sinocyclocheilus; species Sinocyclocheilus anophthalmus. Next base: position 759,263 of record JADLZN010010937.1, read on the forward strand.
AGCCCTTCAGTCTTATACAGTATACTGATAAGCCTGTCGGGCATTATTCTGCGATAACAACCGGCTGGATGTACATTATCCCTTACTTAACATATAAATCTTATTGTAAAGTGTTACCATATAAATGTTTGCTTTTCTTTGGACTCACCTGAATGGCCCAAACTGGTACTTTTCTGTCTACCCAGAATATCAGTTCCCTGGGAGAAAGAGGCAGATTAGAGCTAATAAATTAGAAGTATGAAATCAACCTCGAATCACATCTGCATAACTGAAAATAAACCGCAGTTTGACGCTGATGGTTTGTCTCACCAGTTGATCTCGTTGGTCTGCGTGGTGCTGTTGCAGTTGACGCTGTAGAGAGAGGAGGTGTGGGTCGCTTACTGTGACACATCAATCAATAGGGGTATTTTACTGCAGCATGAGAAATGATTCACTAACTTTATTTAAATATTAATAAATATTCTCTAATACCAGAAAAAAATGAGTCATGGTAATCATGTTCTATAAGCCATTTTACACTCCTAAACATTAAAAGAACTGTTCATGAAAAACCTAAGATTTGCTGTTAATTTACTCACCTTCAAGGCCATCCAAGATGTAGGTGATTTTTTTTCTTCAGTAGAACAGTAAAGAAGATTTTTAGCTGAAACCGTGGTCCTTACTGAGTCATAAAATGCAAGTAAACAGCTACTGGCACTTTGAGAGTCAAAAAAAGCATATCAAGGAACACAAAATGAATACCTGTGGCTCCTGACGATTTATTGAGGTCTTATGAAGTGAAACTATCTGTCTGTGCAAGAAACTGAACATTTATTTACAATATTATTACCTGTAATCATGTGAGCCACAGACAAATGGTACAGATGTCTGGTTCGCGAACGAATCACTCTTTTGAACCGGTTCTTTTTTTGTGAACTGGATTAATCAGTAATCGTACTGAACCGTCTTAAACAGTTTGTGGCTTAAGCAGCACAGATCTACAAGTTACTAAATCAAAACTCACTTTCAGACATGCCTGACAGTCACTCCAACTCGAAATGAGCCAAAATACCATATATGATCCTATGATGCTGGTTTTTGCCAACTGATTCAGCGCTCCAGTTCCTCCAACAGTCACTGAACTGAGGAATCAGTTCAACACAGACTGAAGACCGATAAGCTGCTGATATGTGATTGTGGATGTGTGACTGTGAACCTAGCACTTGAATGAAGGGGTGAAATAAAAGTTGTTATGGTTTCTCATTATTTATGTTAAAAAGGTGATCTGATGAAGACTAGTTTATTCACTTTATATAGTTTAGACATCTAAAACATCCATGTTTCACATCATTGTTGAGGCTGAAAATTAATTGAGTATAGGTACCCTCATTGCCAGAGTATGTCAACTACTTGGGAAATTACACTGTTAATAATTTAACAGGTGGTTAACTGAAGCAGTCAATTGAAACCCAAAATTTTTGAAGAGAATCCAGTTTCATGGCCAAACTTCGAAAAAAAAGTCAAAGATAACGAGGTGTCTATCTATACTGATACTTCTCGATCTTAGTGCCCCTTTTGACACTATAGATCACTCTATTTTAATCACCCATTTAGAGACTGTCTTTGGAGTTTCTGATTCTGCATAGGAGTGGTTTAAGTCCTACCTCTCCGTTCGCAAACAGTTTGTTGTGATGGGTGGTTGCAGGTCTAAGGTCGGTGTGGTGCAATCTGGTGTTCCCCAGGGATCAGTTTTTGGCCCTTTACTTTTTAGTATTTAAATTTTTCCACTTGGCCAACTTTTAAGAACACTTCACTTTTATGCAGATGACACTCAGATCTACAGTATATACATTCAAAACCTGATGTCAATGTGGCTGTCTCTTTTCTTTCTCAATGTTTTACTGAGGTTAAAAAATGGATGTCTGAACATTTTCTCTGTCTAAACAGTGACAAGACTGAAATGATGCTTATTGGTTCACCTCACCAGCTGTGCAAAGCAGAGTCCGTAACCTTAAGTGTGGATAGTTTGCTTTACAGTTTCAAACTAAACTTTCTTGCACAGACCGATCTTTTCATTTTATAAGACCTCAATATATTGCCAGGAGCGATGGGTATTAATTTTGTCTTGCCTGTATTTTCCTTTTTGACTCTCAAGTGACTGTAGTAGCAGACTTGTATTTCATGAATCACCATGGACCCTGGTTACTTTTCTTTACTGTTCTACTGAAGAAAAAAGTCACCTACATTTTAGATGGCTTGAGGGTGAGTAAATTAACAGTGCATTTTTATTTTTGGGTGCACTATTCCTTTAAGACAGTTCTGACCATGTGTGGCGGAGCTGGGCTGGATTGTCCGTCATGACTCCGAATTATGTAAAGAACACATGTCAAAAGCTTCAGGCAGAAGTTAAATATTCGGATCCTTAAACCTGGAGGTGAAAGGTCAGTGCATTAACAGGCCATAAAATAGACATAAAGATAATAGGTTAAAAGGTACGAATAAAGGTTCAGAGGTAAATATGCACAGTTCAGGCAGACTTACTGGATCTTTGGTTTTTGATGAAGAAAAGTTTGAGTCTCTCTTTAAACGTGTTCTCATCCACATAAAACTCCACATGGACCCTGCAGGAAAAAAAACATATGCCCTATAACCTCCACCAATATCCAGTCAACAAATCACTGACTAAAATCACAACTGAATGATTGTGACATTAGGTCTGTTGGGAATTCAACTTGGTAAAATCGAAATATTGCATTAAAACATTTGCTAATAAAGCACCCATCCCATGTTTCCTTCCCATGTGTTATAGAGAACAAAGTATCAGTAATAAAATAATAAAGAGCTGCTGCACCGGGGGAAGCCTCTTTTTCCCTACATAATAATTGCTTGTGCCTCAGAGCATGCAGATGAATGCTGCAATAAATGCCGCTGACGAAACGAATGACAAATGATGCTATCTTGCTTTCAGAGGTGAATGCCTGATGTTTGGGAATGCACTGAAGTGAGAAAATTATTCCAAATCATTTTGATGACAGACTTTGGCTCAGGCATTTCAGAATGACTAAAACAACATTTGAGAAGATATGCAATGAAATTGCAGCAGTCCAGTTATCCAGACACATGATCTGTTGAGGCAAAGTCACATTTTGTTGCACATCCAGGAATTTATTCGATAAATGTGTTTCCATTTAAGTATATGTTTTTCTTAACAAAGAAAAAATCCATCTAATTAAGTTTTTTAATTTGTATTTTTAGATTTTATGTGCATCGTGCCATTTCCACCCAGTGTTCTATTATGTGACAACCCCAAACTTGCATAAAAATATGGTATGGAAACAACTATTGATACATATTTTTAAAGTGTGACTTAACTGACCCAATACTTTTTGGGGACACTGTAATAAATTTATTTACAAAGCACAACAAATCATGAGGTGAAAAACATAGTTTCAACCAACTATACATGCAATATATAGGCAGACAAATGGAGAGAAAATAAAAGTGGGAAAAGAAATGTTTGCTTTATCATGAAAGCTTTACATTGGTGAAGGTGGGTCTGCCAGCAGTGCTGCGTTATACAGTCAGTGTGGGTGAAAGTGTGTATTCGTGCATGTGGGTAGTTGAAATACTTTTAGAAAGTCCTGAGGTGTGAAACACTAAACTAATACTATTTTAAACAGCATTTTGTGAATTATTTTATAATTATCATCATGCATGCATATATTAGTACTATTTAAAAGTAATTAGTAAAAGCAAAATCAGATTAAAAATGTTTTTTTTAAAATGTTGCACAATTTTAACCTAAAACACATTATGCATCAAATACTCATGTAGATATTGATGTAATTGATTACAATGCATAAATCATGTTACATAAAGTCAATAGAAATGCTGTCATCCTATAGGTGCCATTATGTGTGAGTTTTCCTGTGCATGTGGGTGTAAAACCTATCAGTGATATTTTGACGCATAAAGACTTTTTTTATTCTTTCCAGCATCATGTTTTACTCTGTTTACATAGTTCAGCACTAAGAGCAATTCTCTTCATTACAATCCCAGACATCTTCACTGGAGATGCAATGTGTCTGCTAGTTCCCATGGAGACCACAGGAGCGGTGGTTTTATTTGACCGTCATAAAGTGAGATGAAGCCATCAACATTAAAATATTACATATGTTTCAGCTAGAAAATTCATGGGTGATTGTATTTAGCATGGTTTACATATAAACACTGTGAAACTGGTGATAATCTTATAAAGAATACAAAAAAAAAACTTTGACAGCAACTGAAAAGTGCAGCACTCATCAGCACCTTAAATCCACTACAGTTATCCAGCTTGAGGAAAACAGCAAATAAGCCAGACTCAGTGAACATTTTAAGGTATTCAATCATGCACAAGACTGCAGTGACTCTTAGAGACGTCGTATCCTACCTCTGCCCAGCATCACTACCAAAAGAGTCCAGCCTCCAGTTGACCAGAGCCGGGTTAACCCAGGACGGCACTGCATTCTTCTGTTCCATAACAGAGAAAACCCAGAGGCTTTCTAGACGAGGATGTACGGAGATCTGAGCTGAGAGGATCGTTATGGAAGTACATAATCTACAGTGGCATGGTTCAAAATAACCCGCCCACACGCTCTTGATTGCAGGCGCGCAAGTGTGTGCTTCCCTGCCAGAGTTCTGCTCGGTCTCTCTCTGTCGTGTATGTCTCTGCATTAGAATTTCAATGCACTTTAATTGTTTATTCATTTTACTAGCATCTCTTTGTTGAAAATAGGCATAAGCTGGATGTTTTTGACGTGCACAACAGCTGTGGCAAACCTACTGTTATATCCATTCTGTTAATGCATAAAGCTTATTAAACATACATGATTTTTGTATAGTGAATGATTGTCATCATAGCAACATGCCTCAAGTGTGTTAGTCTTTGTGATGGTGGAAAGTACAAATAATGTGCTTACAAAGAGAACTCTGAATGAAGGAGCAACTCAAACTCACCAAAAGATAATTTAAATATTTCAGTCAAATGAGCAATTTTTTTGGCTTATTCCCACTTTCCACCTTTCCGCAATGCCCACCCTCTCTCTCCCTCCTGTTCTCAGGAAATTACAGATAATAACCTGCTCAAGAGGCTATTTCTGTCGATCTGGAGAGATGTGGCCGTATGCCCACACACACACACGCACAATGCGACTTTTTCTTAACATTCAAGGCTTGCCAGAATCAAATAGCCAAGGACATATTTTTTTTGTTCTCTTGTTCAGCGTTTTAAAGAACAAATGCAAATATGACTAGATTTTTATATTTTCTGTGGTGCAAACTCAACACCAAAATCCTTGAACGTTCTGGTTGGTTGCCAAGGCATCACTATGTGGTTGCTAAGTGTTTTTAGCATGTTGCAGTGCAATTGCTTACTTTACAAACACTCAAATCGCACACTGTCTGATCAGATGCTACATTTAAATTTACTTCACTACCATTAAAAAGTATGTGATATACAGAATATGGGTAATATGAATCAAATTCAGACATACCACATCTGGCACGCAGAATGTAGAAATGGTAAATGGGCTATACCAGTGTCAGTTGCTTCACTTCACTGCCATTCACAAATCCTCTCCCGTGGTCTCATGGGATAGTAAGTGTCCATCGAATGCACACTTCAGAATCTCACCGGAAGTAGTAGGTCATCTGGGGGATTTTTCGCATACTCTTTTTCAAGTACTATAAATTAGGACATACTACTCGTGTTTTTCGCATGCTATATATTAGGGAAGTATTCGATTTTGGACGCAGTGTCTGTCTAGGTGAAATGCACATCTGCATGCATCTTCTAATCTTTTTTTTGTGACTAATACCTAATACTTTTTTTGTGACAACCTACCATGACTAATCTACCATTCTTATATTATTTCGCTCATTGTATTGTCTGCCAGGTTAAAGCTAAACAAACATTATTTCATTGTATCTGCTGGTCTTTTGGATGTAATTCTGACTGCTGGCCTTCAGTAAGACAGGTATAATGTTGCAGGTGAAGTAAATGGTAAAACTGGTCAATAAGCAGTGTTGGGTAGATTACTAACAAATTGTAGTCCATTACTGATTACAAATTACATGTAGTTTGTAATCTATTGGATTTAACCATATTATGTAATGCATTCTGATACTTTTTAATTACTTTTAGATTTATTTTGACCTATACTTGTAAGAAAATCTATTCCATTTGTTATCAACATCATGACATATGTATTAAACATTTCGTTACACCAGGGTTTCCCAAACTGGTTTCTGAATGAACTAGTGGCTGGTGTGTTCAGTTCCATAAACCTGGAAGACTTTCCAAATGTATATATAAGCAGTAGAGTTTTTTTTAGAAAGGAACATTTTAGGTAGAAACAAAAGAATTAGGGTGGATCAATAAAGCATGAATAAATTGTAATCATGTAGTGTACAAAAAGTAACTGTAATCTGATTATGTAATAATTTACAGGTACTTAATCCAGATTAATCAAAGCACTGGTAATAAACATCACTATGCATGTACCTGTCATCATGAAATGTCTGGTCTCCTAGCAACAGGTCTCGGAACCGGAAGTAGGTTTGAAGGGATGGAACCACAGATGCTCCAGCGGTCATCTCGAGGTCCTGCGCATTTAAGACCACCCCTCTGCCCCCACATCTTGGACTAACATTGAGAGAAAAGACACAGAGACATAGTGGTAAAGAGACTATTTGACATTTAAAAAAGTAAGCTAGTCTAAAGTGTCTTCTGAAGAAAAGCCTGTGACGTTTTGAGGGGTAATAACTGCATTACCAAGACAACATTTACCACAATAAATGTACAACAGAACGCGTTCTCACGGGGAATTTGGTATGTAGTTTAAAAAATGAAAATGACAAAGACTCTGTAATGATGGTTTATCTATCTCATTTCAAACTTTGTTCTGTGAAAACATCTGTTTGCGCACTTTACCTCAGGCGCGCGGTGCCCGTGCTCCCATCATCGTATTCAAATGTGTGGTTGGTGTAGCACGCGCCGCTCATCTTTTCGGACGGAAACGTCACTGCCACTTTATCTTCCTCATGAGCCAGAGCTTCAGGCATCGCGCGCTTTATGATTTAAAAAAAATCCGTTATCCAGTCAACGGCCAAACTGTCCACATCAAGTAGACGGATAAAAACTTTTTGAGGTAAAAGTATGCAAATAGCAAAGCCTAATATGAAAAATCAGCGGATCTGACATTCAATCAATATTCACTTTATGATTTTTAAAATAAAACCTGTGGCGCGTTCCGGAGTCTCTCAACTTCTACATCAAATAACATTGAGAGGTAAGATCGTCGTGGCATTTTAAAGTGTCGGACACAGCGCCGTGTGCTGGACAGCCTTGAACAGCATCTTATTCATCATGAATTATAACTATTACTCTGTAAAAAGACATATTTTTAGTTGCCAAGGCTACATCTATTCACAGTAACATAGCAACAGAGTTTTAGACTTCATTTCTTAGAAAAGGCAGACTACAGCATTGAATGATGTTTACCAGTATAAGGGTTACCATGGTCATGGGAATTTTTAAATTGTGAGTCCCCCTGCCAGAAAAAAAAGTCATCAAACTTCTATAGTTAAACTAATTTTACCTAAAATATTTATTTGACTAATAATTAATCTCTAAAAATAGGTCAAATGAATTTCTGAACACAAAAAGTACCAAGCAGTAGCCTACCATACTACCATATTTGTTTAATTACTTTGACATATGCAGGGTGATATGGCCAAGACTGGTTACCCACTGAAGCTAAGCAGGGTTGAGCCTGGTCAGTACCTGGAAGGGAGACCTCCTGGGAAAACTAGGTTGCTGTTGGAAGAGGTGTTAGTGAGGCCAGCAGGGGGTGCTCACCCTGTAGTCTGAGTGGGTCCTAACGCCCCAGTTTAGTAATGGGGACACTATACTGTCAAAAAGCACCGTCATTCAGATGAGACGTTAAACCGAGGTCCTGACTCTCTGTGGTCATTAAAAATCCCATGGTACTTCTCGAAAAGTGTAGGGGTGTAACCCTGGCCTTTGTCAATCATGGCCTCCTAATAATCCCCATCACAAGTGTTGGGCTCTAATACTATGGACTCCTCTCCATCTACCACCTGTAGCTGGTGTGTGGTGAGCGCACTGGCGCCGCTGTCCTGTGGCTGCCGCATCATCCAAGTGGATGCTGCACACTGGTGGTGGTGGTTGGGGAGAGAACCCCCCCCCACATGATTGTAAAGTGCTTTGTAAATGCATCATTCATTCATGTACCATGGTACCGAATGGTTACCATATTCATTTACCACTGTTGAAATGAAATGATCTAAAACCAAATAACAGTACAACAGCAGTACATTTTTGTGAGGGTCAAGAAATTAATTATACAGAATTTCATTTCACTTAATTTATTATCATGTATATCATCAATATACTTCAATCAATACATTTCACACAGCCTTAATCAAAGCCACATGTCCACCTGGATGCTTGGACTTCATACTGCCAAAATGTCTACAAAATGAGAAAATATAATGAAAAAGAAAATGTCAGAGATGAAGAGAAGTTGAGTATAAATCTTAAGTTAATAATGACAGAATTGTTGTTTTTGGTAGAGCTATTCCTTTCAACTGCTAATAAGAGCGAGAGCGTACCTCCATTTAACACGTTAACACCATATTTAAAGGGATAGTTCACCCAAAAATTAAAATTGTGTCATCAGTACTCACTCTCAAACTGCATGAGTTTCTTCTGAGGAACATAAAATATATTTTGAAGAATGTTGGCAATTAAACAGTTGATGCTCCCCATTGACTTCCATAGTATGGAAAAAAAACTACTATGGACGTCAATGGGGACAATCAACATTCTTCAAAGTATATCTTTTGTTCAGAGGAAGAAATGAATTTATAAAGGTTTGGAACAACTTGAAGGCGAGTAAATGATGACAACATTTTTGGGTGAAATAACCATTTAAATCCATTCTGTGGATTTCCCCCACAATCAGTACTGGAAGATTGCACATTGGTAGACTTTGTAGGCTCTGCAGGAATGAGTCATTTTAAAATAATACACACCTCCAAGAGTTTGTCTCATGGTCATAAGCCTCCATGGTTTTAAGGTCACTTACACCGTCAAATCCTCCAATAGCCAATAGAAAGCCATTAAACAGCACTAAAGAGACCTGTGCATATTACACACAAACATTCTTACCACAAAGACCATAATTAAACCACTTCAGAATCATTTCAGAATCATATTCTTTGTAAAGGTTTGAAATGACAAGAGGGTGAGTTATCAATGGCAGAAAGACTACTATAGCTCTTATTCCCTCAAACCTGAAACCTCTTGTTGTTCATAGCCCTAACTGGGCTCCAGCGGAGAGTGTCTGGGTCGTATTTCTCCACGGTGCTCAATGACAGACCAAGTTCGTCTCGTCCTCCAGCCACATACAGACAGCCAAGAAACACGACACATGCTGAAGCTTCCCTCATGGTGGACATGGTTGGGCAGAGAGACCAGCATCCCTCAAATGGGTCAAAACGTTCCACTAGTGCAGAAGAATGAGTATTGAGATTTTTTATTTATTTCAAATCTACACATGTATATGTGTTTGTGTACCTGAATCCAGTGGCATGTCTCCATCTGTTCCTCCCACAATGTAAATCTGACCGTTCAGGATAGCGGCTGATGCAGATGCCCTGTTCCTCAGCATTGGTGTCAACTTAGACCAGGAGTTCTTCAACGGGTCATACCTACTCCACAGAAAACAAGTGTGTATGTGTTTGAGCTTCACATCTCCAGACATCAGTTTCTCTGTAATGTACAAGTGTGTTTAGACCTCTCTACTGTGTTAATGCAGGTCATGCCGTCAAAACCTCCCAGTGTAATGAGACATCCGTCCATTTCTAACACACAGACCCTTGTCCGTGGCGAAGAAAGTGAGGGCACGTCCAAAGACCAGATGTTACACTCTGGATCGTACCTAACACACACAAACACATTCATTTAGCATTTTAAGGCATCATAGACAATAACGTTTTAAACAATAACTATTATTACGCATTCTAGGATTAAGCTATTGGCCAAATACTAGGGCAGCACTGCATGCCTCCTTTTTGGAAAATGCAATTAAAATTATTTTAGCGACATTAATAACAGACTATTGAAATCAACTGTCAAATCTTTCATGCACTTAAGAAAAAGCACTATTTGAATGATGACAGAAGTTGATGTAAATGGCCACCTCTCCACTCTGCTCAAACAGGTGACGTCATCAGACCCGCCCACAGTATAAATGGCTCCGCCCAGAGCACACACCCCTGGGTCACTGCGGTGATGGAGCATGGGAGCAGTCATTTTCCATTCATTATACTGGGGGCAGAACTGCTCAACTGGACAGGATGGGTCATCTTTACTCCAGCCTCCAACTACACACAATTTATTAAAAACATACAACATACTGTATGCAAAGAGAAAGAACAACTGAGATCTCGTTGTGATTTCGTACTATACATCTATATATCGATATATCTATTATATATATATATATTTCCATTTACATTTATAGTTTTTTACTAGTGGCAGCTGACCAAACTTCTTAAAATGTTTTAGCAGGTGTAGAAAAGTCTGAAAGTCATTGACAAAGAGATTGATATAAATACTGACCTACATATATCATGTCAAAGGGTTTTCCTTTGGACGAGACTTTATTCCTCGTGGAGTGGCTGTTGCTATGGCAGTGACCCTTGGTGCTGTGCAGGTTGGTACTATTTTTGATGACCAGGAGGTCCTCATTTTCTTTAAAGGGTCTGCTGAACATACACGCACACATAAAAAAAGGAAATTCTAAAAAAGCATATCCAGACCGCACATACGCAAACTCATCACACTTAATACACAGTGGGCAAACAACAAAACACCCATCTGTTCTGCTGTGAACAAGATGTACAGTAGATTACAACACTGATGATGGAGCAGAAGATTGCAGCTTCTCTACTATTGCTTTCACAGGGACTTGAACAAACCCCATAATCAAATCTCTAAGTAAACTTCAGCACATAACTGAATCAAATTGTGCAGTTTGTTGAGAAGTTGTATGTTGACAGAACTTGGTTTTATATAAAAAAAGGGACAAATCCTACAGACTTACTTGGGATCCAGGGACTGAGCCATATCTAGGAACCAGAGTATCAGAGAGACTTGAGGACTCTTGAATTTGGCCAGTAAGGCTACGTTCACACAGCAGCAGAATACTGTTGTCAATCCTGCATTTGAGTGCCTAATACGCTTACTTTTAGGCTACATATGTGTGGTGTCGGTCACTTAAAGGCAGGGTAAGTGATTTGGTTCAATAACATTTTTTGTTATGCTGGTGGAAGCTCTCTTCACATCCTGATAGCAATCACTAAGTTAAGTGGTCTAAATGTATTTATATGTACTTATTGTCTGTGGAAGGCGTAGGACCATGGGCTACGATTTGCATACATCTGTGTGCCCTGTTCGTGCAGACATGATACGTCATTAGTGCGTTACATTACGTTATTGCAGAGCGAGCGAGAATGGAAGGCGTTATTATTGTAATATTATGCTCTTTGTACTGTAATGTTTACTCACTGGTGAATGAGACATGAGGTAATCTGACAGCATTGCATTCAACCTTCCGCCATCTCTCATTATGGTCGGGGTTAGCCTTGGTGGACTCTGCCTGAGCAATTGGTCATGGTTTTTGGAGGAGGCGTGGCTTTGGAGAGTGATTTGCAGGGAGGGTGGGATCTTATGCTTTCAAAGCTAGATTGCTATTGATAGCCTCTCTGAAAGCCCTCCATACAACACACAAAAACAAGCCCTACAAATTAATAACAGAATACATAGTATAGAGACATTTCATTATTCATGGTTTTCACATAATTTGATGATTTGTAGGTTACATAATTACACTTTCAAAAAAGCATTTGCAATTGGTTTGTAAAAGATGTTTATGAACTTCTGGGCTGAATTTTTAGCCCCGTTTCCACCGCAGGAACTTTACCCAGGAACTAGGGACTTTGGGCCGGTACTCGGTGTGTTTCCACCGCAGGAACCAGGATCTAAATAAAGTTCCAGGTAAAAAATTGCCCCTCGGAAAGTCCCTGCTTGTGAGGTAGTACTTTTTCAAAGTTCCAGAACTTTCGGGGACGGGACTTGGGCGCTAAACATGCTGATTGGTTGAGGTCACGCAGCACTGTATTTCAACCACCATTTATTCAGATCATTTTCAAAATATTACTGATATTGTGTCATGAAATGTAGTTTTAAAAGTATTTCAGGCGAGAATGTAGTTGTTTAAAACTCAAATCTGCAGTTTATTTATAAAGACAGCTCTTATTTAAAAATGTGCTTCGCCGATTTCGGAGACGTGAGCTCCACGCGATCAGCGGGCGCTCAGTGCTCATGTTTCCCGACAAGAGCAGCCTCAACTCGGCTAGTCCTTCTGACATTTGCCGCTGTCTCTGATGTCTCTTTAGTGGTTAAACAAAAGATATAATTCGTTTTGGGTAAATCTAACAATTAATCCATTAATATGTTAAAATGAAAATTAAAAGAGGCAATACTGTTTGATATCATATTTTATCTTATTGTAAATACAGTGAGATCAATTTCAGTAGCCAAGGCGAGCTGACTGACGTTATCAAGTAGGCCTACACTGCTCGTTACAGAATTACCGGACTTGCGTCGTCCCGTCCGCAGGAGTTCACACTCCTGAGTCGAACTTGCAAAGTCCGAACTACCGAGGATGCAAGTCCGAAATTTGCATACTTGGTATTGAGAAACGCGTGCAGACCTACGTCACCGGACTATTTGCCTATTCTTCACGGTACTTTAGATCGCGATGGAAACGCAGACAGCAACAGGTCTGGGGGATAAAAAGTTCCTGAGACACATTGTTCCAGGTAATTTTGGTGGAAAAGCGGCTTTTCTTGCATTTACACGTTTAAATAAAAATAATTTTCAGTCTTACACAACCATGTCGGGTCCAAACTATATTTCTCAATGAGAGCAGACCTTTACCGATCAATCTTTTCTGATATACACCGGCACAGTTGTGAGTCACACATGTGGGTGTAAGCCGAATGCCCTTGACTCTGTCTGCTTTCACTGCTCATTCTTTTCTGGTGTTCTGCTCTCGCTCTTTCTTCAGAGACGTTTCTGTGCGGTTTACAGTGCTATGTTTGGTAAGTGCAGTGTTTCAGCATGACAACAGCACAGAGGATGGGGGTTGTGTGTGTCAGGGGTCAGGGGTCGCCTCAATGAAATATATCACGTCTTGTCAACAAACATTGCACCACATCGCACACGTCTGCAGTGTGCACAGAATGCAGTCTTCACGCACACAGAAACTGACAAGAGGAAATAATTGCACTGACAATCAAAACACAATCAAGCTGCGACAACTAGACACTCCTGTCACCCTGAGAAGCGACTGCACTGTCATATAACTTAATACCATGAAACCTCGAGTGCTAAGCCGGTCACCAATTCACCATACTGTTTCCCTATGCCGATAATGAAATCATCACCCTGGCAACCAGTGCTGTTACCATGACAACCCAGAGCCGAAGCAGTTTCACAACCAGTCATCACAGGTTTCTGGCAGATATCACACTCAACCGATGACTTTTAAAACTCATAATTATCAGAGACAAAGACTGACAGAAATGGGAATGCCCTATGGAGTGTGATTGAAAGGCTGCTGTAACTAGTCATAAAATCCCACAATCCTTTTGCCACTGAGGCACTTGTTCTCGAATATCCTGATCACTAAATCTCTCTTCATCAGAAGAAAACAGTATAACTAAGTATCATTTATTTAACTACAGTCTACTGACTTTTTAGTCTTTCATATCTAAACCTTTATAAATATTCAGGAAACTATAGAAGCTTGTTTCCCCAGAGGTGGACAGTAGTGAAGTATTTTTACTTTACTCAAGTAAATTTAAAAATTAGCTGTACTTTATCAGAGGGTTTTTCTTTGGAAAACTTTTTACATCACTACATTCCAAAGCACAATGTCGTACTTTTTACTGCACTTCATTTCATAAATAAAAGTTGTTGTTTTTTACTGTTAGTACTTAAGAATTTAGTACTTTCTTGTACTCAAGTAAAACTTTTACTTGAGGAAAAAATAAGAAAGTATTAGATTTGTAATGTAAATAATTATTAAATGATATTTATTATGAAACGTAGCGCAGTAAAAAGTACAATATTATGCTTTGGATTGTTGTGAAGTAAAAGTTTTCTATAGAAAAACACTCTTATTAAGTACATACACTTTAAAAATTTACTTTTAAAGCAGAGTAAAAATGCTTCACTACTGCCTGCCAATCCACTAAGCAGTAAACAAAAATAAAAAGGTAAATGCAATTTCTTATTTCATAATTCAGATTTTTCTCTCAGAGTAGTCTCACAACTACAAGTTACAGACTCGCATTAAGGCTTTTCTTCTCAGAATTGCAAGAAAAAAGTCTGAATTGTAAGATATAAACTCAGAATTGTTAGTATGAATTGTGAGAATCTTTTTTTGATAAAAGCAAAAAAAATTGCAAGTTAAAGTCAAAACTGAAAAACTGTGAGATAAAAACTCACAACTGTGAGATTTGGGAGGAAAAAAGCCAAAACTTAAAAAAAAAATCTGAATTGTGAAATATAAAAGTAAAAATTGCGCAAAGAAGTATGAATTGTCAGATAAAATTTCAAAATTATAAGAAAAAAAATCAAAACTGCAAAACAGTGAATTGTGAAATAAAAAGTAAAAAAAAAAAAAAGTCATAAACCTTTCTATTTTTTTTAAATCCATGGTTGAAGTAAGCTTAGGAAATGATTTCCAAAAGAACAAGCTTCCATTCATGCATGACAATAGTCTTAAAAGCACCTTAATTAGCAAATAACATTTACACTCAATATTTTGTGCTTTGCATTCAGATTTTTTTGCATTCTTTTGCAAAATAATCACTTAAAGTTTGTTTTTCCATAGCAGAATTACTCATGCTTGTCGGGGGTAATCGTAAAGAAACTGTACCATATGGTCAAGAAATATGATGTGAGAAAGTGCAAACCATTATTTTTGTACTCGGGGAGAAAAGGTCACAGTGTAACAAAGTGCAGGGACAAAGACACTTTTTAACAACTGCATGGATTTTGAAAGCGCACTATTTTATTTTTAACAACAGCAAAATGTACAAATAATAAACTTTTTATTCAATATAACCTAATTAAATGTAATGATTTTACACTTGTTTAAAATTATTGAATTGCATTGCTCACTAATAAGAGTAAATCTAGTACAGTATAATGTGACTAATTTCAGTAAAAAATATATATATAATTATATCAGTAGCAAGTCATAAGAATGCACTTGGCATGCAAATGGGACTGCTTCCTGTGGTAATGGCAATGTGCCTTCATGAAATGATTAATATCAGCCACAATTACTGCTAACAATCCTCCTGATACATCTAAACCACACAAACCTTAAAAAAATGAGAGCCCTGCAGAGTCACACTTTCTCATTTGAATCCATAGAACATAAAATGACTGTTTGAGACTGTTTCCAATGCATTATACTTATGTTTTTCACTAGAATCTTTTTCATATATGTCTTTCTGTCATGAATGTACTCACTTCTCTGATGTCATTATGTGGCTCTTTTCCTGCTGTCAAACTGTGTGCCACTGATTGTCTTTATTCTCTTGTTCTCTGCAGTACATCATGTACGAGACAGAGCCAAACTCATCTTGAAGTTTATTTGTGTGTGTGACTGACAGAGGGGGGATTGTTTGTGTGATATGTAGGTATGCACTGCAGGTTAGTGCTGACAGTGAATGATGCACAACATGTTAATGTTATCGTAGAGGAGGGAAAATAGCTCTTCTTCTGACATGTGAATGATCACACACACGTCTTTCATTCTTACAGAAGACAAATGTTCACACTAGGAACAAACCATAACACACTCACTGTCACACAAACACATAAATTACATCACACGCTTTATGACAGGCCTAGTCTTTATTTTTACATGGTGCTCTGGAACAGTGTTATTTTGGTGACACTGGTATACTACTATAGTTTTTGAATTAATGTTTTCATGTAAATTTTAGTTTAGTTGTAGTTATTCTGTTGTGTTTTTTTTTATGATTAATTTTCATTATTTCCCTGGTTGTAAAAAAGGGAAATAAACCCCCACCCCCAAAAAAAACATGTTAAAAACAACATGATTTTGTTGCGTTTATGTTAGGCTGTTTCCTCTAAAAAGCTGTTTATTTAAGCATCTCCTCCATTGACATCCATTAAAAAAAAACGGCATCTGGTCTCATTTCCATCATTTCCATTAGCCGTTATGCTATTTTGGCTAAAGGTTGCAGGCTTGCCTTCTTGTGGCTTTGGTACGGCTATTCACTGTAATTACGACAGTTATATATTTACCACAGTGAATTCCACTCACTTACTGCAAGCAAAAATAGACCAAACTGCATGCAGTTGCTTTAACTAATGTCAACTTTGTTAACAGACACAACTTTTGATTTGAAAATGTATTTGTAAATGTAAATATAAAATTGTACAACTTTTGATTTGAAATGTATTACTGAATGTAAAAATTAACATGAACAAAGATTAATAAATGCAGCTGAAGCATTGTTTTTGTTAGTTCATGCATGTTAACTGATGTAGGTAAATAATGATAATAATGAAACCTTATTGTAAAGTGCAAGCACGAAAGCACACTTTTCAGAAAATCCACTGGTAATACTATAAACATATCTACTATATAGTCCCAATAGTATGTAAAATGGCATTTATTTTGTATATCTGAAATTTCTGCGACTCATTACTTTCAAATGTTCTTAGATCAGAACATAACGGTAGTTATGATATGGGCAGAGGGAAATATAAGCAGTCTAGGAACAGCCTGTGTGTGAGTTGCTCTTGAGTAATGTATCCTGACATCTTCCATTATTACTGTAGATGAAGCTGGACATCTTTGCCCAGTGGAGACGGAGCTGTGTTAGGTTACCATTACCTGCCCGGTGTCAGCTTACTGCAGAAACAACGTCCAGGTGAGCAGCACGCCATTCATGCACACGAAAAAAAAAAAAAAAAAAAAAAAAAAAAAAAAAAAAAAAATCTGAATAGGAATTCAAACTGATTTAGAAAGAAAGAAAGAAGGAAAGAAAGAAAGAATGACAGCCTAAAGGGACATCATGAAGGTATAAGTAAATATTTGTCCTCAGTTTCTATCATCCATCCTCTCCATTAGTGCTAATGTCCTATTGTAGAATATTCTGGGGCCAGTTGCATTAACATAGTCACCATGTTAAGACTTTGTCTTAAGAACTAGTTTGACTAACTAGCCTTAATTTTCAGGATTTAAATTTGACCAATATACATTTTTATGTAACTGGTTTTAAAAAGTTATTACCAGTCTTGCAGAAACAAGTTAGGTGACTAACTTTTAAGACTAATCAGTTTATGCATCTGGCCCCTGTCTTTATATCCAGCTTATGTTGTGTTTTGGATAGGTGGTTAACTGCTTAACTAGCTTCCTTGGTCTAGAGCATTAGAAATCATGCTGATTAACCTACTAGATTTTCCTTGCCAATGCTGGTTCGCCAGCTAAGCACAAAACCAGAATAAACCGTTTTCATGCTGCATGGTCTTTTTAGCAGAGATTTATCAGTATACGTGTGTTTGATTTGGAGAAAAAAAAGAAGTTAACATTGCAACTGATTGTATCAGTGATGGTCATACTTTTTAGTGGCAACTAATAATAAAGATAAACACTTTTTGTTAAATGAAAATAAAAACTAATGTAATTGGAAGAATGAAAATATTTTTTAACCTTAAAAGTAACTAAAATAAAATAAAATTATGTTATAAATTTTATGAACATAAAGGGCGCGTAAGGGATTTTGGTAGCCTAATGTTGATATTGGAATCACCTAAACAACACGACCTACCCAAAGTGTCCCGCCCTATTTTGATAGCTCCGCCCACATATACGTACGCAACCCAGGCAACGATTAGTCTGTGAAACAAAGCAAAACCATGTTACACCGTGCTACGGAAGTCGACGGCGCGGCCAACAAATCTGACCGAAAACTGCTGCCGGGTTCTATTATGGGAAGTGCTGACACAAATTAAAATGGTTTTCACCGGTCGTTGAGCGCGTCAAGTATAGGCAGGGATTTAGTGGGTAGAGCGGTGTTACTACTTATGAGAAGAACAAAGCAACATTGGGGTCCCGATCGAAGGCCTCAGCTCCTTGAGTTCTCTCCATGCGCTGAAAGCTGATCGATATTCCACGGGTCAGACTTCTGCCTTAGAGTTCGCAGCAGTTTTCCTCTTTTGTTTTGATCCGCATCTCTATTTTTCTGTCGCTCGGCTTGCTAATGTCCGTCATGTGCACTGAACACTCTCTCCTCCACATCACGAGTAGACACGCCCTTATTGCTGATTGGCTACAAGTTTGTTTTGCGATTCGGCCCGAATCAGTTTTAAAGTATTTTTGAAAAATCACTTACTCTGCCTTTAAGGGTTTATAATTGCCTTGATTAAACTTTGAAATGTCAATAATACCAAAATACACTGAAAAAAATTATAAACGCAACACTTTTGTTTTTGCCCCCGTTTTTCATGAGCTAAACTCAAAGATCTAAGACTTTTATTATGTACACAAAAGGCCTATTTCTCTAAAATATAGTTCACAAATCTGTCTAAATCTGTGTATGTGAGCACTTGTCCTTTGACGAGATAATCCATCCACCTCACAGTTGTGGCATATCAAGATGCTGATTAGAAAGCATGATTATTGCACAGGTGTGCCTTAGGGTGGCCACAATTTAAGGCCACTCTAAAATGTGCAGTTTTTATCACACAGCACAATGCCACAGATGTCGCAAGTTTTGAGGGAGCGTGCAATTGGCATGCTGACTGAAGGAATGTCCACCAGAGCTGTTGCCCGTGAATTTAATGTTCATTTCTCTACCACAAGCCGTCTCCAAAGGCATTTCAGAGAAATTGGCAGTACATCCAACCGGCCTCACAACCTGTAACCACACCAGCCCAGGACCTCCACATCCAGCATTTTCACCTCCAAGATCGTCTGAGACCAGTCACCTGGACAGCTGCTGCAACAATCGGTTTGAATAACCAAAGAATTTCTGCACAAACTGTCAGAAACCGTCTCAGGGAAGCTCATCTGCATGCTCATCGTCCTCATCGGGGTCTCGACCTGACTGCAGTTCGTCGTCGTAAACGACTTGAGTGGGCAAATGCTCACATTCGATGGCGTCTGGCACTTTGGAGAGGTGTTCTCTTCACGGATGAATCCCGGTTTTCACTGTACAGGGCAGATAGCACAGCGTGTATGCGTCGTGTGGATGAGCGGTTTGGTGATGTCAACGTTGTGGATCGAGTGGCCCATGGTGGCGGTGGGGTTATGGTATGGGCAGGCGTATGTTATGGACAACGAACACAGGTGCATTTTATTGATGGCATTTTGAATGCACAGAGATACCGTGACGAGATCCTGAGGCCCATTGTTGTGCCATTCATCCACGACCATCACCTCATGTTGCAGCATGATAATGCACAGCCCCATGTTGCAAGGATCTGTACACAATTCCTGGAAGCTGAAAACATCCCAGTTCTTGCATGGCCAGCATACTCACCGGACATGTCACCCATTGAGCATGTTTGGGATGCTCTGGATCGACGTATACAACAGCGTGTTCCAGTTCCTACCAATATACAGCAACTTCGCACAGCCATTGAAGAGGAGTGGACCAACATTCCACAGGCCACAATCAACAACCTGATCAACTCTATGCGAAGGAGATGTGTTGCACTGCGTGAGGCAAATGGTGGTCACACCAGATACTGACTGGTTTTCGGACCCCCCCAATACAGTAAAAACTGCAAATTTTAGAGTGGCGTTTTATTGTGGCCAGCCTAAGGCACACATGTGCAATAATCATGCTGTCTAATCAGCATCTTGATACCTGTGAGGTGGATGGATTATCTCGGCAAAGGAGAAGTGCTCACTAACACAGATTTAGACAGATTTGTGAACTATATTTTGAGAGAAATAGGCCTTTTGTGTATGTAGAAAAAGTCTCAGATCTTTGAGTTCAACTCATGAAAAATGGGGGCAAAAACAAAAGTGTTGCGTTTATAATTTTGTTCAGTGTAGCAAGAAGGCCTTGTGAAATGTAAATGTTGTTAAAACATTTAAATCATAGCAGTTTTATCATGCATTACCACTTATAGCCCTAAAAAATTTAAAATTAAATAAATTTAATAAATTTAACTAAAATAAAAATACTATAAAATAAATATAGAGATAAAATAAATGTACTGACAAACTGGTATTAATCTAAAACCATCTAGCAACCACCCAAACAATCCTACCAACACCCTAGTGGTGTAATTTTAGTATAATTTATGTATTATTGTAGGTTTTTGCTAATACTTTGAATTAGATATTATTTTTATATTCTCTTTTCAGTTTAATTTTACTAAACATTGAGTAATTTTGTTGATGTTTTGTCATATTATTATTATTTAAACAAACATGTATAGTTGATTTATTTGTTTTAGTTCACTTAGTTTGCATTATTTTTGTACTTAAAGTTAAACTAAATTTTAAAAAGAAATGTTGCCTTGGCAACTAGCTGAAATAAAGCAAGTTCAATTTTTTATATTTTAATTTATTTAAGAAACTACTCAGTACACCTTAGCAACGGGATAACAACCCTAGCATGGATTGCTATTAGCAAACACCTCTTGCATATTCTTCAGAGAATGCAAAAATCTTGTTGCTATAATTTGGTCACATTTCTTGTTCCCCTCAGATCTGTGTGTTCCGGCTGCAGACTCATCAATGGTGCTTCCTGTTGTGCAGCGTCATCTTGTTTCACGCGCTGCTCTTTGGCGGTGACATAGTGGAAGAGTTTCTCCTGCAGTCGTCTCCCGCCGCTTACACCGACTGCTTTGTCCTGGAGGTCCGGGAGCGTGCACGTAAACTGGACCTGACTGAGACCAGGCTCAACACCTCACAGCTCTACCCCATTAACAGCAAACCTTGCCTACATCATCAGGACCTCCTCATCCTCACGCTGGTCCTGAGTACCCCAGGAAACTCGAGCCAGATGGAGGTGGTGCGAAACTCCTGGGCCAATCAGACGTCGGTGCACAGTGTTGCCATGCGGACTTTGTTTTTCCTTGGCTCCTCCCATTTAGGTGCGGCGCTTGAGATGATGAGGGAGGAGTCTGCACGCTACGGTGACATTGTGCAGTTCGAGGGAGGAGTTTCAAAGGGCAACTGGCAGAGAGGACACTGGGAACAAGTTAAAATGGCACTTCGATGGATTCTACTTTTTTGTCCACAAGCCCGATTTATCGTCCTTTCTGAGGATTCTGTGTATTTAAACCTTCCTGCGCTTACATCATACCTGCTAGGACTGAGAACGCACCCTGATGACCTTTACCTAGGCAGGGTCATCCATCGGGCCGCACCTGAGCGGGACCCTGACAAACCGCATTACCTGCCCTATCAGGTGTACCCTGAGAAGTACCTTCCAGACTACTGCTCTGGCCCCGCCTTTCTTCTGTCTCAAGACGTTGTGAGAAAAGTTTACATCGCCGCTGAGGATGTATCGTTGCCCCTCCCCTCCGACGTCCTAATTGGCCTGTGTGCAAGACGGGCCGGTGTGGTGGCCACTCACAGCGCTCGGTTTTCTGGCAACCGACACATCCGCTATAACCCCTGCTGCTACAACTTCCTATTCAGCTCTGCCAGGATGGGGGTGGGGATGATGGGCGTGGCCTGGTGGGATTTAGGGGCGGGGAAGGGGAGGAGCTGTGGCATGCTGGAGACTTATTACAGTTTGGTAGTGTGCAAAGCAATGACATACCTGGATCAACTTTCTTTTCTGAATAATGACAAATCTCAGGGCTAGAACGGATGGGGATAGTTATGTGTATAAATTATTGTAAATATTCAGTTTATCAAAATATGCGAAGTATTATAATTCAGCTGTTGTATTATTTAGAGCATATAGTGTTTCTGTTACTCTAAAAGGCCTTAAAGTCAACATATCAAATCTAAGCGGTAAATTGGGGTAAGAGATTAATACGTATTTTAGCAAGGATGCATTAAATAGATCGAAAGTGACCGTAAAGACATGTCACAAATGAATTCTATTACAAATTATTGCTGTTCTTTTGTACTTTCTTGAGCAGCAAATCAGCATATTAGAATGATTTCTGAAGGATCATGTGACACTGAAGACTGGAGTAATGATGCTGAATATTCAGCTTTGATCACAGGAATAAATTACATATTTACATTTAAATAGAAAAGTTATTTTAAATTGTAATATCTCAAAATTTAACTATTTTTACTGTATTTTTAATCAAATAAATTGGTGAGCATAAAGGATTTTTTTTTTTTTTAAAACATTACAAAATTTTTAATTGGGGTTGCAATCTTAATTTCACACCGACTCTAATGATGATTCATCTGTGTCGTAACTACAACAGTGTTAGAAGTGCTAGAAAAAGTGAGTGAATTATTTATTGCTTTGTTAACACAATGTAATGCATTTCATACATTATTAAAAATAAATGAGCATATTACAGGCAATAGATACGCTCTCTTGTCTCTCTTACTCAATATATTCACAAATAAATGCCAAAGATGATATTATAAAGGGGTGTATATTAAAATGTTGTTTGTATTTGATTTTTGCATATATGGTCTCATTATAGGCATTTAAAACAGTCTGCTTGGCCCTCTAGTGTTAAAATGGATATACTGCTCCCTCAACATATTGAGTAATTTACAATTCTACTAAATTAAACTAATATGCATATTACAAATGAGCTTGTACAAAGCGTCTAATTTTGTGCATGTCATCTATAGTAGCTTGGACCAGCCAGAAACCACATAAAACCAGATGCCACCATGTTTCAGCTGGATTTTCCAATTAATGTTTGATACAGAAAGATGTGCTTGTGCAAAATTTCAGACCAAACAGGCATTTAAGCATTTCAACATTTTTATTACAAAATGAGCACATACAAAAAGGATAATGTACAAGCTTTGAAATTAAACAAAATGAAAACGAAACCAAAAACATTTTAGCGATGCCACTTTTAAATTCATCATTAGTAGTAGTAATAAATAAGGTACAAAAATTCCACCAAAAGAGAATTCTAACATTTTACACACTTTTTTTACTCGACCAGTTACATACTAGCAGTCACACCAGCAGGAGGCGCTATTGCTTTAATATGAATGATAAATAGTCTATATTCTGCTAGAAAATCCGCTAGTGAAAAAACACCCACAGCACGCGGCACCCCTGTCACTGGCACTTTTAGGACAACATTATTATTATTAATGTCTTTTTTTGTTTGTTTTGTTTGTTTTTCAAATGCAAGCAGCAGCAAAAATCAATCTTCTAATATCATTAGTAGAACATCTGCACTAGTCTTTATTTTCTCTATGTAGCTGTATATTTCTATTTAGTCATGTATATATTCAAACCTGAGAAAAACATGCATTTTAAATCTGTTGTGCTTTATCATACTCTGTTAGTCCTGACCCTGCCATGAGACAGGGAGAAAGAGAAAGAAAGAAAGAGAGAGATAGAGAGAGACTGGCAAAATAAACTAGGACGAAAGAGGATTCACATGCCCTGGAGACAGTCTGACAATAACAGATGAAACCGAAATAGGCACAAAGAATGAGAGATTGAGAAAAAAAATGAGCTTGTTCCAAAATCTAGTGAGCCTCCTACTTAGACTAGACAACAGCATATGCAGTGGCCTATGCAGTGACTAAGATTACATATATATTTAACAGAGACATCAATCCCAGAATGCATTGCGACAAGCTGTCGTCACAAAAGCTGGCGGAGAATGCGGGCAAATCATAACTAATCCATTCAGTGCCCAAATATATTGATAAAACAGTGGACCATTTTAACCAATATGTATGCATGCTACATATTTTTAAGCATAGTACTTTGTTAGCTTAGCAATATGCTAATATGAAACTACACTGTTAAAAAAAAAGTAGTTATAAATAATGCATATTATTGATCCTTTACATTACTTACATTTAAGTATGCTTTACAACAAAAGAATACTCCAGTTTCCTTAAATATTTCATGTTAAATTCAATGTGCCACTTGCCGTTTCTTTCCCATGTGAATTTCTACACCCATTTTTTACCCCCAGTGTTTTAGACGTCGGATCTCTTGTGCACTTTGTATATTTGTTGCTGTCTATGTACTTTGTTTGAAATCAGTCACTTAAAAGGTTTCTTTTCAGTTAGTATGCTGCCTTAGAAGGTAACTACCTATGTAGGGCAGCTCACTAGATTTCAAACACACCCTTAAAAAGTGAGAGAATGTAAACATCAATAATTTAAGACTGCTAAAGGAAAAAAGCATAAGAAAAGAGAAAGCAAGTAGAGGATGTAAACATTAACAAGAATAAAACTGTTAAACAGAGAAAGACCAACTGTAGACAGACATGAGACGAGAGAGGTAAAGATTATGTAAACATTAACAATGTAAGAAAGACTTCCAGAGAGAAGAGTAGAGAAAGAGAAAGAGAAAGATTGTGTTGCAAAGGTCGCCAGAGTGGTAAAAACGATGCCAGTGAGAGGGTGGCCTTAGAAAACTAAGAGTGCAAACAGGACAGCGAATCAAAACCCATAATACTCCCACTCCGCTGCCATGTCTGACCAATCAGCAAGCGGAATGTCAGTAAGGTCACAGCACCAAAGGGAGAAACACACACGAACACAAACCGCATGCGAAGCATTCCCGCAAACCAACTCAAACATGAGGTAAGAGTTTTAATCATTGTTATTTCTAAATAAATAAAATATGATTCCATTGCAAAAAAATGAAACTATACAAAATTAAATACGTACCCACGATATCTACAGTTAGTAATAAATTATGATTGTTAAATACTTAAGGCATTTCAACGGACATAACCCTGTGTAAACGATCAACACGAGCCATCATCCGCCAATCAGCACACAGAACACTGGGGGGTGTTCAACGCGCAGGCAAAAATGCAGCTCATTGGCTGAAACGAATACAGCTTTGTTTTGAACTGAAATGTTTTTTAAAATTGACTTTTGGATCACAATGAAGCAAAATTGAACAAAAAATAAAAAGTATGCTTTATAGAGAAAACAATCTCAGAATGCATTTTGTATTAGAAAAGTGGTGGAGAATGCGGGCAAAATAATATGATTTATGATTGTCTCACAATTCCGAGTTTATATATTGCAATTCTGACTTTTTTTTTCCTCTGAATTCTGAGTTTACATCTCGGTTTACATTTTTTTGTTTGCTTCTGCAAGCAATAAATAATAAAACAAGTAGCACTTTTTTCTCACAAAAATTTCCCGCAAGTTTTTTTTCTCTCAGAGTTGTGTGAAAAATGTCTGAATTACGAGATTAAAAAAAAAGTCACAATAAAATATAGAAATATATATATAATAATATTTTTTTTTTCCCCATAGTGGAAACAAGCTTACATAGTTTACTGCTTATATAGGGTAGATTGCTAGATTTTAAACACACCCTGAAACAGACCGTGAGAGAAATTGCCAAATGTACATAAAGCAAAATTGAACCAGACATTTTGGGAAAAAACTATCCACATAAAAAGAACAATTTTTGCAAGTTGTTAAAATTAAATTTAAAAACAACTAAAGTGATTAATCCTATAAACAACTAAGGCCAGAAACATACGCATTGCATAATGTGCATTTTTGCAAACTTCAGTGCTCAAGAGGGCGCCAGTGTTCAAACTTCTGCACCATTAAACAGGATGTGCTATTGTTTGTGTAGCTAGCTGTAAACATGTCAACTTTATGAAATTTGAGCTGAATCCGAAAACTACCTGCGTATGTTTCGGGCCAAATACGAATAATTCCGGCGTCGCGCTCATCCGTCTCAACCTGCTTGTGTGCTGTTGGCGGATGGTCCTCTATCACATAACATTCTACATTGTAGTTCTAGCAATACAGCATAGCAACCAGCATAGCAACCACGAGGGGAGACCTGTCACAAGAACACCGTTGGACACACACAAGCCCCGCCCCCTCCAAACACTGCATGTTTTAAATACCAATAATAAATACAGTAACCATGGCAGCGCAGCACCAGAGTGAGGCCGGGCACTTTAGCTATGCTCACATGTGCTTTTTTCAGTAGGCATTTAGGGTCAAAGGTCATGGCAGGGTCTCTCTCACGCGCACACACACACGCTACATGAGTCTGATAATGTTACGGATCGTCACAGCTTAAAGGAGCTAATACACATCCATGCATTCGCGCACACAACCACTTTCAGATATACCTTGAAACAACAACCCAAGCACAGATGCATGCAACTACTACTGCGTCTATCTACACGAATCCACCAATCACTATATTCTCCGCCTACTTTTTTTTTTGTAAGACAACAGCCCTCCTGCTGTCTCGGAAATTAGTTGCTTTTGTGTTTTCGTATTTTTTTTTTCTTGTTGTTGCGTGTTCTTTTTTGGCTTCTCTACATGCACCGTCGTGCACCGCTAACCCATGAAAGGCCCATATTACTTAACGCCCTCCAGTGACACTGCACACAGATATGAGGGGAACCCAGCGCACAACACACACGCAGACAAAGTCCGTCTCCACCACGCTTGTCGCTAAGACTAACAGCAGTATTGCACGCATCACGCATAGTCATACACAGTGGACACACACCACCCACACACACACACACACACTCCAGCAGCTAGATTTGACTGTCTTATCCGCCATTGTGTATATATTATATTTAGTGTGTAAGTGTGTGTGTGTATATTGTATGCAAGCTGAGGGTCTTTAATAAAGTTCATGGCTTAAGAAATTGCACAAATACACACATATGCTACAGACACACACCATTTCCCTAAAGACAGAATCACTCCTCGCGACAGACCCTTTTAGTTTCTACCAGCACGTGTGTGTGTGTGTGTAGTGTCAGTTATTGTCATTGGCTCAGTAAAGCGTGTGAGTGTGTGTTTAGTGTGTGTTGGATGGCTCATCATACACGTGTGTAGGTAATATACAGTGTGTGTGTGTCGATGAAAATGTCTGTGGATGTATAAGAGTGAAATAGAGCATGTGTGTGAGTTATTTGTTAATGCGTGTTATTTCGCCGGGTGTGTTTCAGCTCTCGGGGGTGAGCTGTGTTTGGATGTCCACTCTGCAGATGGGACACTTCCTACTGGTGGCCAGCCACTGATCCACACACGCCTGATGGAACAAATGCATACAGGGTAAACGCCTGAAAACAGAGAGAGAGAGAAATAGTTTATTAGGATGAGTAGAACTGCATTAGCATATTGCATTTTGTATTTTGACATGCTCTGTTCTTGTTGTGTTTAGTAGTGGGCATACTGTATTTTGCATTGTTATTGTTAAATAAAACTCAAGCTATTAAGAACAGTTTTTATTAATTAGAATTATTATTTTATTAATAAGAATAGTTTTTAGTAATTAAAGTAAAAGATAAATATTAGATACAATTTGTAACAGCTTTTAGGTTAAATATACTTTTTTTTCCCCAAGAAAACAATAATTTACAAAGGAATATTCATAAAAAGAATATTCCTTTGTAGATTGTTAAGATTATGGTTAAAAACAAAACTACTGAAATAAAAAAAAAAATGTTAGATGAAAAACTGAACTGGAAAAAGTTTAAATTGAAGTTGTAAAGTTGCTTAAAAGTGAAATATAAATTATTTAAAGCTTAAAGGAAATATGAAAAAAAGACAAATGTACATGACAAAATTACTAAAACTAAAATGAAAAACTGAAAGTACAAAAATAAAAGGCATTTTAGTGTAGTTTAAGGATGCAAACTTTTGTACCTCCTGTGGTTTTAAGTTAATATTTCAATCATTTTAAAACACATTTTCATGCAATTAATTATCTACTCATCAACTCCTGCAACTTCTGGTGTATACTTTTGTTGAAAAGTTTGGGGTCAGTAAGGTTTTAAACTTTTTAAATTAATAATTCTTTTCTGCAGGAAGGATGCAATAAATTGATTAAATGGGACAGAAAAGACATTTACAAGGCCACAAACAATGTATTTCAAATGAATCCTGTTATTTTGATCATGGTTTCCACAAAAACATGAAGCAGCACAACTGTTTTCAACATTGATAATAATCAGAAATGTTATTTATGCAGAAAATCAGCATGTCATGATTTCTGAAGATCATGTGACACCAAAGACTGGAGTAATGATGCTGAAAATGAACAGCTTTGCATCACAGGAATAAATTACATTTGAATATATATTCAAGTAGAAAACAGTTATATTAAATTCTAATAATATTTCACAGTATTGCTGATTTTACTGTATTTTTGATCAAATAAATGCAGCCTTGGAGAGCAGAAGAGACTTTTTTCCAAAAACATTAAAATATAATCTTACTGACCCATACTTTTGAACGACAGTGAATAGTTTCATCTGTCTTTATTATATACTACCTGACATCTTCTCCATCCTCCAGCATGGAGAGGCAAATGGTGCTTTCTCACATACCGAATATTCCTCACATAACTTCAGATCCAGCAGGCTTCCGCTACACACACACACACACACACACACACACACACACACAAGCGCAGACACAAGTGTGTACGCAGCAGACCACTGTAGGTTGGACATGAAAACTAAAGTGTGAATGTGAACAGTGTGTATGTACCTTCTTGTATTTGTGGGGGAAGGTGAATCTCTCTATGGTGGTCTGTATGGCCCCTCGGCTGACGCTTCCCAGTCGATCCTCCAGCTGTAGCAGCTCCTGCACACGATCACAGACTCAGTGTTAAACGGAGCAAAACATGAATGTATGCGAGTTACTGTTCATCTGTCTGTGTGTTTTACCTCATAACTCTCTCGAACAGCAGACGAGTGTCTGCTGGGACTAAAGCTCTGCAGCGCCAGCAGGTGAAGCTGTGGATATGGATAATTCCTTATCTCATGGACAACCTACAGGAAACACAACATACATGTCTGTCTTAAACATTGCAGACCCCATTCAACACTTGCACTTACTATAAAAGACTTCTAAATAAAAGAAGAAAAAATATATATATATAAATAAAACATTTAATACTTTATATAAACACTATATTTGCATATAATGTGATATATTTATATATATATACACACACACACCTGGGGTGGAGGAGGTGTTCTGGGGAGTGGTGCTTATGGGAGAGGCAGGTAATGCTGGTAGGGTTGAGGGATCTGCTGCAGAGGATACTGATATGGCACTCCTGCGTCCACGCTTAGGTCCCTAAAAGCACACATTTTCATTTTAATAAAAGCAATTTAAAAACAACATCAGCAGCAGGGAACTTATGTACTGTATTTTAATTTTTTTCCCCAAATGTTGACCATGAAGATCATTCCTAAATATTAAGGAAGTTTATTTGCTATGGAAGCTTACTTCTTCCATACTTACTTCTTACTATATTAAAAACATACTGTGTGTGTGTATGTATATATGTACAGTGGCGGCAAAAAAGTATTTAGTCAGCACCAATTGTGCAAGTTCTCCACTAAAAAGATGAGAGAGGCCTGTAATTTTCATCCTAGGTATACCTCAACTATGAGAGACCAAATGCGAAAAAAAATCAGAAAATCACATTGTAGGATTTTTAAAGAAATAATTGGTAAATTCCTCGGGAAATAAGTATTTGGTCACCTACAACAAGCAAGATTTCTGGCTCTCACAAACCTGTAACAACTTCTTTAAGAGGCTCATCTGTCCTCCACCCGTTACCTGTATTAATGGCATCAGTTTGAAAAGTATAAAAGTATAAAAGACACCTGTCCACAACCTCAAACAGTCACACTCCAAACTCCACCATGGCCAAGACCAGAGAGCTGTCAAAGGACACCAGAAACAAAATGTAGACCTGCACCAGGCTGGGAAGAATCTGCAATAGGTAAGCAGCTTGGAGTGAAGAAATCAACTGTGGGAGCAATTATTAGAAAATGGAAGAAATACAAGACCACTGATAATCTACCTCGATCTGGAGCTCCACGCAAGATCTCACACCGTGGGGTCAAAATGATCACAAGAACTGTGAGTAAAAATCCCAGAACCACACGGGGGGACTAGTGAATGACCTGCAGAGAGCTGGAACCAAAGTAACAAAGGCTACCATCAGAAAACACACTGCGCCGCCAGGGACTCAAAACCTGCAGTGCCAGACGTGTCCCCCTGCTTAAGCCAGTACATGTCCAGGCCCGTCTGAAGTTTGCTAGAGAGCATTGGATGATCCAGAAGAGGATTGGGAGAATGTATTATGGTCAGATGAAACCAAAATAGAAATTTTTTCAACTTGTCGTGTTTGGAGGAGAAAGTATGCTGAGTTGCATCCAAAGAACACCCTACCTACTGTGAAGCATGGGGGGGGGAAACATCATGCTTTGGGGCGGTTTTTCTGCAAAGGGACCAGGACGACTGATCCATGTAAACGAAAGAATGAATGAATGGGGCCATGTATCGTGAGATTTTGAGTGAAAACCTCCTTCCATCAGCAAGGGCATTGAAGATGAAACGTGGCTGGGTCTTTCAGTATGACAATGATCCCAAACACACCGCCCGGGCAACGAAGGAGTGGCTTCGTAAGAAGCATTTCAAGGTCCTGGAGTGGCCTAGTTAGTCTCCAGATCTCAACCCCATAGAATATCTTTGGAGGGAGTTGAAAATCCGTTTTGCCCAGCGACAGCCCCAAAACATTGCTTCTCTAGAGGAGATCTGCATGGAGGAAAGGGCCAAAATACCAGCAACAGTGTGTGAAAAACCTTGTGAAGACTTACAGAAAAACGTTTGACCTCTGTCATTGCCAACAAAGGGTATATAACAACGTATTGAGATGAAATTTTGTTATTGACCAAATACTTATTTTCCACCATAATTTGCAAATAAATTCTTTAAAAATCCTACAATGTGATTTTCTGGATTTTTTTTCCTCATTTTGTCTCTCATAGTTGAGGTATAAATATGATGAAAATTACAGGCCTCTCTCAGCTTTTTAAGTGGGAGAACTTGCACAATTGGGGCTGACTAAATACTTTTTTGCCCCAATGTATATATATGTGTGTGTGTGTGTTAGATATTATATGTATATGTGTATATATATAGATTAGATATATCTATATATATATTATATATATATATATATTATATATAATATATATATGTGGAATATAGATATATCTATATCTACTATATATATAATATATATCTATATATATATAGATAATATTATATATATATATATAATATAATACACAACCCAACAATTTTTTAAAAAAAATTGTGACTTATCAAAAGTCTGAGGGAAAAAAAAATCTGAGAAAAAAAAGTTAGGGCTGCATTTCCGAAAAAGCATTGTAAGCCCTAAGTGATCGTCGCTCCGTGGTTTCATGTGTCTCTGATGTACTTAAGCTTACGTGCTTTTGGATACGCAGCCAGGATTGCAAAGAGTTAACTCACAGTTGTGGAAAAAAGGTCCAATAAAAAAAACTTTACATGTTACATTAAAATGTTTTTTCCAAAAAAAAAAAAAAAAAACCCAGATAAAACTCAGAACTGGGAAATGTAAACTCAGAATTCCAAGAAAAAAGGCAAAATTGTGAGATGTAAAATCAGAATTGTAAGAAAAAAGTCAGAATTGTAAGATGCTAACTTAGAAATCCAAGAAAAAAAGTATAAATTGCAAGGTATAAAAAAAAAAATATATATATATAAATTCCAAGATGTCAACTGAAAATTCACAGAAAAGAAGTTCAATTGCAAGACGTAAACTCGAATTCTGAAAAAAGTCGGAATGGTTGAAAAATTAGACTCAAGAAAAAAGCAAAAATGGTGAGATTTACAAACTCAGAATTATAAACAACAACAAACAACGTAGAATTGCGATATGTAACTCGCAATTACAGTATAAACTCAGAATTCTGAGATGGAAAAAAAAGTCAAAATTCCAAGATGTCAACTGAGAATTCCCAGAGAAAGAAGTTTCAATTGCAAGATGTAAACTTAGAATTCTGAAAAAAAGTCTGAATTGGTATGAAAACTTAGAATTCCAAGAAAAAAGTAAAAATTGTGAGATTTAAAGGAACACGCCACTATTTTTGAAAATAGGCTCATTTTCCAACTAAACAGTTGAGTTTTACGGTTTTCAAATCCATTCAGCCGTTCTCCGGGTCTGGCTGTAGCACTTTTAGCTTAGCTAACAGAGATCATTGTATCTGATTAGACCGTTAGCATCTCGCTCAAAAATGACCAAAGAGTTTCTATATTTTTCCTATTTAAAACTTGACTCTTCTGTAGTTACATCATGTACTAAGACCGACGGAAAATGAAAAGTTGTTATTTTCTAGGCCAATATGACTAGGAACTATACTCTCATTCTGGCGTAATAATCAAGGAACTTTGCTGCCGTACTATGGGTGCAGCAGGCGCAATAATACTACGCAGCGCCTGAAAATAGTCCCCAGCTAGGTAATATCAAAACTCTTCGGTCATTTTTGAGCGATATAACGGTCTAATCAGATTCAATGATCTATGCTAAGCTGCAGCTCAAAGTGCTACAGCCAGACCCGGAGATCGGCTGAAACTCAGATCCTTTAAACTCAGAATTCTAAACAACAACAACAAAC
This sequence comes from Sinocyclocheilus anophthalmus, assembly GCA_018155175.1. NCBI lineage: Eukaryota > Metazoa > Chordata > Actinopteri > Cypriniformes > Cyprinidae > Sinocyclocheilus > Sinocyclocheilus anophthalmus. The sequence goes on from JADLZN010010937.1 coordinate 792,057, forward strand.
GTCAAAATTGTGAGTTGTAAACTCGCAATTAAAAGTTTCTAACTTGCAATTGCAAAGTTTATATTTATAAGAAATTCAGATAAAAAAAAGTTTGAACTGAGTTAGAAACTGCAATTATGAGGGGGAAAAAGCCTGAATATTGAGATGAAATGTCAATGACCTATTCGATGGTGGAAATGAGTTTCGATATTTTACCGCTGCTTTGTATGCGTGTGCTTTTGCAGAACTCACCAATCAGTGCCTTCTGCCAGGTATCTGGGCTGCTGTGGGATTGGCTGAGGGGCGTGGAGGGGCGGAGCATATTCATATCCTGGACGTAACCGATTCGTGTTCAGTGGGACTCGCTCCTGTGTGCGTCTGAAGAGATGCGACAGTATGAGGAATAGAATGGACCTTTTATCTATCAATTGTTTGTTTCTCTTTATTTTGTCTTTTACCTTAAAGAAAGATAACTTTTGTATAACTGAACATGCACAGGTGTGTGTTTCTACCTGCGCTGCAGTAGCTGTTGCTGGATGAGGTATTGCTGCTGTAAGGCCTGAGGTAAGAAAGGGGGCGGGATTTCCTGGTACTGAGGCGGGGCGAGGGGAGGGGGCGGGAACTCAGCAGGCAGCGACGTTGCCGTAGCAGCCAGGTGAAAATGCCGGCAGGAGGTAGCATGACTATGCTGGTGCCTGCTAAAATGTGCTCCTGTACGGGACAAGCAATAACCCATCAGAGATCAGCGACAACGTATGAAGATGACAAGGCTATGGTCCAGAATGCTGTGCTCAATATGCAAAATAAACCTATTTACTTACAAGATAATAACTGGATGCCATTTACCTAACATGACATTATGTGACAGCCATTGTAGTACACCGCTTTTTAAAATGTAAAAAGGTTTCACAAATTTAGACTGATTCAGGAAACAAGCAGTTGTCTTAAATCATTATAAATCGTTTCATAAGTAAATATAAAATTTTTTCATATATATATTTTTTAAATAGTATGCAGTATACTGCAAAAAATGCACAGCATTCAGTAAACAGTACATTGATATTCCTTTCTAAATACATGTAGTTTGCAAAATATCACTTAATTGTTTTTTTTTACCATGGTAACAATAGTTTATGCAAAAATACCACATTTACTGCAGTTGTTGTTACTACAGACAAACTTGTTTCTGTTTTAGTCATCAATAAAACATGAAAATAATAATAATAAATAAAAATACCACAATAAATTTATTATAGAAATACTTCTACTTTAATGTTTGTCATCAGTAAAACATGAAAATAAATAGAATAGCAAAATAAATACCTAAATTAAAATGAAAAATACTGTTATTGTTAAAACAAAAACAAAACAAAAAACTTAATTTGGTATTAGCCACTGACAAAATAAATTAAATAAATAAAAACGAAATAAAACATCAGTAATTTTAGGTAATTTTAAAATTCAAATGTACTATTGTAATTTTATATAGTAAAAATAATATCTGAAGTATAGAAACTGTTTACCATGGTAAATGTTTGTAAGTGTTAGTGATGTGGTGTATTATCTTATTAGCGGGACATGAAGCAGAAGCAGAGGCCGTTCTGATTGATGTCCTGCATTAGAGAATATTACCTGTTCTTTATTTAACTGAAGCCAGCTGACGATTCTTACGCTGTGACACCTTGCTGGATCTAACGGCCCGCATTACGGCAGGTAGGACTCGTTCTTTATCTGGACTACCCACAGATCTAACTGATCCCATTCCCTCAGGATTAGCTGTGTTTATTCAGGGGAAATTTTTCTAGACCTAATGGTGTCAGGCTGGAGAGCTCGTTTAAGATGGAATGTATCCATCTTATTTTTAATATAAATTTGGAAGCCCATTTCTGCCATGTACGCAAAGAAAAAAAACTCCTACATCATCCACCCGGAACTGCTTCCAGTGTACAACAATGAGCACAAGCTACATTAAAGTGATTACGTTTTGAATCTGATATTTTTCTTACAAAACGTATCGATTTCTAGATACGGAGGCCTTTTTCCCCACCCCGGAGCCAGGTGGGGACACTTTTTTTTTTTATGGATGGGCGCTTTTTTTTACTTCTTTTGGACTGAAGCAATGCAATACCCGCTGACTGCAATGATAGAGCTTTAAAGATCAAAGACAATTTTTTTATATAACTCCTACTGGATTCGTCTGAAAGAAGCAAGTCATATACACCTATGGCTTGAGGGTGAGTAAATTATGGGGTAATTTTCATTTTGGGTGAACTAACCCTTTAAGGTGTGGGGTAGCGATTTTTCAAAAACCTTTGTCAAACTGATCGGGCCGAGTAGCAAAACAACTTGGAGTCATCACAGTAAGGGCGTGTCTACTCAGAGGTGTAGAAGAAGAGAGTTTCAGTGCACAGACGGACATTAGGTGCCGAGCGCAGAAGATAGAGTGGCGGATAAAAATAAAAGAGTAAACCGTCTGCGGAAACAAGAAGCTTAAGGCAAGAGGCAAGAAGTGATGACCCGTGTAAATATCGATTCGCTTTCCAGCGCTGGAAGAACTCAGGAGCGGATCCTGCATCGGACGCCGGGAGGTTGCTTTGTTTCTTCCGCTATAGGCTAGTTAACACAGTGTCCGCGCTGCAACAGCTAAAGTCGCATCTAGTACCGACGCAACAACGCGACCATTTAATTTAAGGAAATTTGTGTCAGTATGTCATAAATAGAACGTGGCATCAGTTTTCTGTCGGGGATTTGTTGTGTCGTACCGCATCCAGTGTAGACCATAGATACAGTGGTGTGAAAAATTGTTGGCCCCCTTCCTGATTTCTTATATTTTTGCATGTTTGTCACACACTTAAAGATTCAGATCATCAAACAAATTTTACTATTACACAAAGATAATCCAAGTAAATACAAAATGCAGTTTTAAAATGATTATTTATTTTATTAAGGGAAAAAGCTGTCCAAACCTGCCTGGCCCTACATGAAAAAGTAATTGCCCCCTAAATCTAATAACTGGTTGTGCCACGCTTTGCAGCAACAACTGCAATCAAGTGTTTGCGATAACTGGCAATGAGTCTTTCACATCGCTGTGGAGGAATTTGGCCCACTCTTCTTTGCAGACTTGTTTTAATTCAGCCACATTGGAGGGTTTTCGAGCATGAATGGACTGTTTAAGCATCTCAATCGGATTTAAGTCCTGACTTTGATTTGGCCACTCCAAAACCTTAATTTAGTTTTTCTTGAGCCATTCAGAGGTGGACTTGCTGGTGTGTTTGGGATCATTGTCCTGCTACATAACCCAAGTGCGCTTGAGCTTGAGGTCACAAACTGATGGCCGGACATTCTCCTTCAGGATTTTCTGATAGAGTGCAGAATTCATGATTCCGTCAATTATGGCAAGTTGTCCAGGTCCTGAAGGTGCAGAGCAGCCCCAGATCATCACACTACCACCACCATTTTGACTGTTGGTATGATGTTCTTTTTATGAAATGCTGTGTTGGTTTTACGCCAGATGTAACGGGACACACACCTTCCAAAAAGTTCAACTTTTGTCTCATCAGTCCACAGAATATTTGCCCAAAAGTCTTGGGGATAATCAAGATATTTTTTGGCAAATGAGAGACGAGCCTTTGTGTTCTTTTTGGTCAGCAGTGGTTTTTGCTTTGGAACTCTCCCATGGATGCTGTTTTTTTGCCCAGTCTCTTTCTTATTGTTGCATCATGAACACTGACCTTAATTGAGGCAAGTGAGGCCTGCTGCCCAGAATGTTGTTCTGGGTTCTTTTATGACCCCCTGGATGAGTCGTCGTTGCGCTCTTGGAGTAATTTTGGTAGGCCGGCAACTCCTGGGAAGGTTCACAACTGTTCCAAGTTTTCTCCATTTGTGAATAATGTCTCTGACCGTGGTTCGCTGGAGTCCCAAAGCATTCGACATATCTTTATAATCCTTGTCCAGCTGATACCCTGTCCCCCCCCAACCCCTGTTTTTTTTTTGATTACTCCCTCTGTTCTTGAATTTCTTCTTAGATTATTTTGAACTAATGTGTTGCTCTTTAATCATGCTTCACTTTGTCAGACAGGTTCCATTGAAGTGATTTCTTGATTCAACAGGTCTGGCAGTATTCAGGCCTGGGTGTGGCTAGTGAAATTTGACTCAGCTTTCTAAAATGATGTGGTTAATTGCAGTTCTTTCATGAACGAGGAGGGGGCAATTAATTTTTCACGTAGGGATACGTAGGTTTGGACAGCTTTTTTTTCCCTTAATAAATGAAATCATCATTTAAAAAACTCTGCTTTTGTTTTTACTTTGCATGAATCTTTGTGTAATATTTTAAATTTGTTTGATGATCTGAAACATTTAAAGTGTGACACTCAGGAGTGGCCAAACTTTTTCACACCACTGTATGATGTATGTATGTATATGGTGTAGACCGCATCACTGATAATATGAGTTTTCATAGTTATTTTTTCGCGCCGCACCACTCAGCGTCCGGTGGAGACCGAATGTAACATTTGTTTTGCTTGTGGCCTTAAGGACAGGTGGATCGGCCCTAATGACAGTGTTTATGAAGTGGACCCGGTTATTCGCAGTCCATGGATTCGGTGACAGACATAATAACAGACATATGGAGGGTTGGGGGGTTTCAGGGACACACAGAGGGGGAGGGAATGATGGGATTGAGGAGGGGGAGGGGAAAGAGAGAGAACTGGAGGGGGAGGAAGGGACTGTTTGACAGCTGCTTCTCAAAGTTCTATTTCAGCCGTTCAGCTGTCCAGCTCACACACACACACACTGGGTTTCCATGTTTTATGGGTCTTTCCATATACATAATGATTTTTATAATGTACACTGTATATTCTATCTCCCAACCCTAAAATGACCCCTGAACAACTCAAAGAAACGTTTCTGCATATTTAGCATGACAAAAAAAGGCCCCACAAGATCAAATTTTGGGTTTTACTATCCTTGTCCCCACAACATAGGGAATACCTGAACCACACACACTTGCCAAAATTTAAAAGTTTGCTACTTCCTAACATAATCCTGCTTTAGTAGAAAACCTTTATAGAATTGTATTAATTAAACCGATTTTTGGAATAGTTTGTGGTTTGTATAATTTTGCGGTCAGATGCTCTTTAAACTGTAAATTTGCAATGATATGTACAGAAAAAGAGATGAAAGTAGCACGCACGCACGCACACACACACACACACACACACGACTGTCCAAAAGGTTATGGTCTGTAAGATTTTTTTTTGTTTCTCAAGGTAGTCTCTTTTGCTCTTTTATTTGATCAAAACACAGCAAAATCAGAAATGATGTGAAATAATTACTACTTAAAATAGCTCTTTTTTACTTTAATAATTTACGAAACTTATTTATTCCAATGACCAAAGCGAATTGTTTTCAGCATCCTTACTCCGGTCTTCAGTGTCACATGATCATTTAGAAATCATTCTAATATGCTGCTCAATAAATATTTCTTATTAAGCAGCGGTTTTCAACATTGATAAAATTTGCATTAAAACTTCGATACATTTTTTCAGGATTATTTGATGAACAGAACAACTGCATATATTTTAAATAGAACCCTTTAAGATTATAATGTCTTTATCCTATGGATTAATTCAGTGCAGCCTTGTGCTAAAAAACAATTGTATTTTTCGTAAACAAAAAAAATAAAAAATATATATTAGTATATAATATATATATCTATATTAAGAACACTCCCCACCCCACACATTTGAACAGTATTGAACTATTTTTTGGCTATCGTCTTATTTCATTTCTTCTCACATCATATTTTCCAAATCAAGATTTCAAATTGCATTCACCTATATTTTTGACAAGTAGCAAAATACACATTCTTATGGTGGTATTTGTGCTAATGACTATACGGCTACATGTTAATCCTCACATATGGTGTTAAGTTTATTAAAGATGTTAAAACTCAAGTGTCATTTATGTTAAAATAATTTCTCGTAGCCCAGCTTAATATGCAGAAAACTCAATCATCCCTCCTTATGTAGAGAAGTGTGTTACTGCCACAATAATGCAAGTACAGTATAAACAATGTCTGGTCATTCAGATCTGTGTTTGAGTAATGCAGAATGAAGAGTGGAACACTATTGGTAAAGTTGTGATGGCAAAAAAAGCATGAATCTGACCTCTGCCTTAAAAGAATAGCTCACACAAATTAATACCGTGCCATCATGTTGTTCTAAACCTGTATGACTGCATGTTTCTTCTACTGAACACAAACACACACAAAAGATATTTTGTAGAATGTCGAGTTCAAACAACATTGGACACCTTTGACTTTCACTGTACACTGTAAACAATTTACGGTAAAAAACCGGCAGCTGTGGTTGCCGGAATTTTACCGTAAAAAAATACGGTAGCAATGTTTTAGGTTTTAACTTAAATTTACAGTTAAATACCGTAGTTTCATTAACTGATATAATGTTAACATACCAACCTATTGAAGTACCGAAATCTGTTTTGTACCTTTGTAATACACTGGTAACCACCAAATGCATTTGGTGATGAGGAAGTCACATGATGAACCAAAGCCCATCACAAGCAGTTTTAAATAACAAAGAAGGTGCACCGTGTCATTCACACAAACACTAAACACCATCATGGTAACACACATGAAACTGAAATAATGCAATAAACATCAATTTATCAACATTAGGTGTAACATACAACCCTAATATACAAAACTGATAAGAAAAAACTAAGAAACAGTTATTTCAACAAAAAAACATCAAATTTGAAATGTAATGCAGGGAATTCTGGGAATGTCAATTTATGGTTATACGCTGTAAATTATAGTCTTTTTTACTTCCAAAAACAGTATACTACCGTAAAAATACATGTCCAATAAATGTCCAATACAGTTTTTCACCGTATATAGTAGGGGAATTTACGTTAACCATTTAACAGGTTTTTACTGTAGCATTTTTACAGTCTTTCACCGTTAAATTCACGGTCATTTTTTACAGTTTTTTTTTATAGACAAAAGAACAAGACATTTTTTTCAAAATACCACCTTTGGTCTTCTACACTAATTAATAGATTTTCAACTTTACTACATTCTGAAGTCTTGATTTTTCAGCATCACTCATTTCTAGCAGTATTTGTGTGAAACGGTTGGTTTTGAATTGCATTTTTTTCCTGAGGTGAATATGAGGACAAAATGTTGTTGTAAAGGGTCACGAGAAACATTTCAAAATGCTCAGACTTTGGCCTCGGGGGAAAAGGAAACTTCTCGCACATGGAGGACAAGATGGAATTTTCTGAGTGCAAAAGTGCAGAAGCTGTTGATAATGGAATCGTTATGGTCTCATTTCACGGCGCCTTTGGAGAACAGAACAGAGGAGAAACCGGTGATTTTCTCAGCAGGAAATATTCCCCAGGGCTCCAGAAATTCAAGCAAAACTCTTAGATCAGCAGAAACGTATGGAGCGTGCAGTTCACGCGCTCTGAATTCTAATGATCCTGTTCCTCTGCTTCCCTTACAAACCCCGGCAAAAATATTGATCAGTTAATAATAGTGCGATCCACAGTATATTGCACATTGTGAGTCTCTAGTAAACCATGAACTCTTCTACCTAAGATTATGGCATTTATGGACTGGAAACTGTCTGACCTCCATCGTTAGACATAGGTCATCACCTGAAGGTCAAGCAGCAGAGCTTAATGAATGAGTTCTACTGAGATTAAACCTCATTCAGATGCGTTTTATTCTGCCCTTATGGCCTGACCCTTAACCTCAAACACTTTCTATCCCATGACCCTTTTAACCAATTACTAATCTGCTTTTATTCAGACCAGTTTTCCCTGCAGTTTCTGTAATCATAAGCTTTTTGCATAATTAATGCCATATATCAGAGCAGGTCGATTCTCTGTGTGTTGAGAGATTCTATACAAGTGGTCATCAAATTAAACCATCAAAAAAAGTGTGTGTATGAATAATCATTAGACTGAGCTAATCATATTAAACCTGAGGTACCTTACAATCAACATGAAAGCCAATTGATAATTTTGATTTCATAATCGGATGTACTCGACTGTTCAAAAGCTTTGGTTTGGTAAGGTAATGTTTTTGAAAGAAGTCTCTTCTGCTCACCAAGGCTGCATTTATTTTGGGCAAAAAAAAAACAACAAAAAATTGTTTCTTATTTTAATATATTTCTGTGATGCAAATCTGAATTGTCAGCATCATTACTCCAGTCTTCAGTGTCACATGATCCTTCAGAAATCATTCTAATATGCTGATCTGCTGCTCAAGAAACTTTTCTGATTATTTTAATGCTGAAAACAGTTGTGCTGCTTCTTAATTTTCTGTAAACAAAATTATTTGATGGATAAGAAGTCTTAAAAAGAACAGCATTTATTTGAAATAATCTTCTGAAAAAAAAAAAAAAAAAAGTCTTCAAAAATGTCACTTTTGTCAATTTAATGCACCCTTGCTGAATAGAAGTATTAATTTCTTTAAAACAATCTTACCCGTAACTTTTGAACGGAAATGTTTTTTTTTAAACGCAACAAGATTTAATACAAAAAAGTTTTTGTCAAAAAATTATTGGAGAGACGATGGATTCTCAAGTCCAACAGAAGTATGCACATTAAGCATGTAAATTCAATAATTTCTGACTTCACGTATCGCTTTTTACTGGAAACCCGTTTCTCCAGAAGAAACAATGAGAACGAAGGGGAGATATGCTAATGCAGGAGGTCAGATAGTGAGATGCAGATGGGATGTGTGAGACTTGAAGTGACTACTTTGCCTACATATTTGTGAGTGCACATTCCCATGATTCACTCTGGCAAGTGGGAGGAGCAGAGATGACTCGAGGCAGGGGCCAAAGAGGAACCATAGAGTGGAGTTGGAGGGGTTTGAGGGAACGACACATGGAAATCAGCAGAGAGCACACTGAGGGTCAGGGGAAAATCTACAGTCTTTATTGGAAAATATTAGTATGAGTGGAATTGTGTGATCATAATAATAATAATAATTCCATGCAAATAAAGAGCGAAGGCAAGGCCCAACCATGCTCCACAAAGTTAACATAACAGAAGCAGCATCCAATGGGTAGATGTGTATGCTACAACACGTCAGTACAGCAGGACATGTCTACACAAAGATACATTGGAGTTTGCTGTTCAATGTTCCAAGACAAAGAAACAATCAAAATCAAGAGGAAAATAATAAACATGGTCATGCATTACAGCCTAGTACAGGAACAGAAGGCAGAGAACCACAACCAAAGAAATAGAGACATTTCGATACTAGGAGGACTTCTACAGTGCAGTTCTAGTGATCCCTGTAAAGTGGATGACATTCGCGCTCGCACAGCGCTAGGAGCGCCGCCCGGTAGCGCTAGGCTAATGCTGGCTTTGCAGCATGGGTAAATCAAATGAATGAGGGTCGGTTTGAGTGGCGGTCGGGTGCAGTGTGCCAGTCAAGAGCCATAAACTACCGCTTTGATACTCGTTTCTGCTTCTTCAGAGTCATTTTACTACTTCCAAGCTGAAGACGGCTGTTTTTCTTAAACAAAATACTCACATTTAGATCCTCTTAAAGAATTCACCCAAAAATTACCATTCGCTTACAATTTTCTCACCCTCACTCCAGATTTGGAGAAATGTAGCATTACATTACTTGCTCACCAACGGATCCTCTGCAGTGAATGGGTGCCGTCAGAATGAGTGTCCAAACAGCTGATGAACAATAAAATCATCACAATAATCCACACCACTCCAGTTCATCAATTAACATCTTATGAAGCCAAAAGCTCCATATTTGTAAGAAACAAAAACCAGCAAGACATTTGTTTTAAAAAGTTCTTCTTACATTAAAATGCGCTCACAGATCTGTTTTGGCTTGTAAACGGTGCTTAATCTGTGCATATTTCTCTCCTGATTCAGACAAGACAACTTCTTCACTGGAGAAAGTCATATTATGGATAAAAGACTTGTTTAAAGATAAAATGCTTTAATAATGGATTTGTTTCTTACAAACATGCAGCTTTTTCGCTATCACAAAAGGTTAATCAACGGACTGGAGTGGTGTCGATTACTTATTGTGATGGTTTTTAGCAGCTGTTTGGACTCATTCTAGTGGCACCCATTCACTGTAAAGGATCCACTGGTGAGTAAATGATGTAATGCTAAATTTCTCCAAACTTAGGCAGCAAAACTCATCTATGGGATGTCCTGAAGGTGAGGACATTTTCAACAAATTTTTCCATTTTGGGTGAACTATTCCTTTAACATGGTCACATAGAATAGCAAAATATTTCACACGTGAGAAGTATGCTCTTCTAAAACGTGCTTTGTGTCAACCATAACAGTCTTGAAATCGTAGCTTTTCATGGTTTCCCTGTGTACTCTTTGAGGATTAATAATAGCTAATATATATATATATATATATAGATATCTAACCACACACACACCAAAATGTTGTTTTGTACACCACAATGGGTGTACAAAAAACACATTATATCTTGACTTTATATATAAAGTCACTCATTCATTTCATTCTATACCCTATGCTTTCAAACCTTTTCCTATCTTTGCTACCGCTGTTTTCCTTAAACACCATCTTATAGTGACCAAAACCCCATTTTGTGTGAACACTTGCCGTCAGTTCCATACAATAACCACTCTTGCTTTTTTGGCCTTAAAACCACGGACACAAATGAGATTTCAGAGTTTCTGCGGAAAAGATCATTAGTGAATAATAACTTAATTTCACTTGTAGAACGTCCGAAGACTTGAAATTCGTGTCGAGCCAGTAATCCAGGGTATTATCGTCACCTAAAACTAGTAAACGCATTTTCGTAGTTAGAAAGCAAAGCATATAGAATACTAATAATAATATTAGATTCAAAAACTTCAATTCTTTCAGTTAGTTGGCAACTTTTCAATTTTTGTTAGTTTGACAAAATGCTTTAACTGAAGCATATAAAAACTCAATTAAATCCAAATACAAACAAAAAAAACATTTATTATTATTATTATTAATATATATATATATATATATATATCATATATATATATATATATAATATTATAAACGCTAATTCAAAATATTACAAAAATTATGAAGTATTTTAAATTAATTAACTACAGTAGTTAAAACTGTTGCTTTTTCCGTTCTGAGCCCTGTCAATATCTTCCAAACTTCTTATTTTTTTAACCAAAACAAATAACAGCATATGGGTGTCGAACGACATAAAGGTGAGCAAATATTGACAATTTATTTTTCTGCAAACTATTCCTTTAAGGAAGACGGTACAGATTTAATTTGATTAAATCATTAACGGTCACCCTAGGGAGGCGAAACCCACAGAGCGAAGGGTCACCGAACTGAGATATTATCGATCACAACTGTACATACATAATTAGAAAAGAAAAAAAATGAACGTCAAGCTTCTCTAGTAAGTTTCTGAGTCCAAATCTGTGGCAAATCCCACCGGCACAGCGCACCTTCCCGGAAGACAAGACAGAGACAGTGTTTAGGGGTCGATCAAGCCCGGCTATGATCGAGTGAGAGGCCAATGCATCCACTTGACAGAAATTTACAGCAAAAATGTTGGTCTATCCACACTGAGTATGGGACAAATCACAATGACAGTCGTAAAAAAGCTAAATGCTACAATGAGTTGTTATTTTCGTCAAAGCAACAATGACCATTTAAAAATAAGACGACAAGAGGATTCTTCTAGAGAAGAGAGAGTGTTATTCTGCAGTCGGTTACACAGGAGGATATACTGGATGAGTGAGAGTTTGTTTGTAATGTCGTCTTCAGATGGAAAGAGAGGGAATGAGAAGAGGGAGTCACAACACAGCTAGATGCAGGGCAGGCAGAGGCTATAGCACAGCAGCGGCGGGTGATCGTTAGATACACAATGGAAGGGAACAGAGCTCTGAAAAAAATGCGGTATGTAGAATCAGCCCCCAGACTATGGAACAAGGAAAAAAATAGAAACAAATACAAGCACAATCAATGAAACCATCGGTGCTAGAGCATGGCTACAAAATGCACCTCAAATTATTACTATTATTATTGCACAATTGCACACATACATCAATGCATTTGTTTTTCTGCTGGTGACAGTAAAAATCATACACTAACTTATTTAATAGTATAGATTTTAATACAGATCCTGGTGCAGTATGGCTACAAAATGCACCTCAAATTACTATAATTCTTATTATTGTTGCACACACATAATCTTCTGCTGGTTACACTACTATATTTAATTGCACACATTTTATACACATTTTTCGTATTGATGCATTTGTTTATATGCTGGTGCTAATGTGCAACAGCAAAATGCATATACAACTAATTAATTGCACACATTTTATGTACATATTTGACATATTGATGCACTTGTTTTTCTGCTGGTGCTAAAGGGTGACAGTAAAATGTGTATACTATTAAATTATTGAATTGCACACATTTTAAACTCATGCTGGTGTAGTAGAGCTACAAAATGCACCTCATTTTACTATTATTATTTATTGCACAAATATGAATGCATTTGTTTTTTCTGCTGGTGACAGTAAAATGCACATACCACGATTGTTTATTTGCACATTTTATATACAGATTCTGGTGCAACATGGCTGCAAAAATGCACCTAATTGCATTATTTTTACACAATTTTACATGTAAGGATGCATCTGATTTTTTGTTGGCGTCAACTAAATGCATAACAAACCACTATAATTATTTAACTGCACATTTTACATATATGAATGCATCTGGTTAAGCATGGCTATAAAATGCAAAACATGAATACCGGTGCAGAACGGCTAAAAATGGTGCATTTCTGCTTTTATTGACGTGCACAGATACTGTACATGGATGCACATTTTTTCCTGTCCAGACATGGCTGGCTAAGGTGGGATTTAAGATCCAGCTTTTTTTGTTCTCCATTACAGCAGAATTAAACACTTCATGCTGCGATCGATGATTAGACATTAAAACGATCCCAATTTTCCATGCATCCGTGTTGCAAAAGCTGAAATTGCGAGCAGGTTCAGCTGAGGATATTTCGTGGCACTGCAGCTGCCCATCTGCTGAAGCCATGTTTAATTATTCATAAACAAAACCGCACACGGCGGAACGGATGTGAGGGAATTTAACGGATCGTAACGCGTTACATACACTGCAAAGAGCTACAACGCCGCCTAAGCTGTCGACGCTGCAAATGTGCGACTTTGTTGCTTTATAACACGAAGCTTCGCGTTCGTCGCATCGCGCTGAAAGCTTGTAACAATTGCGTTTCAGTTTGACGCGCCCCACTGAGGAGACAAATACTTGAATACGCGCTGAGGTATTTCTATTAAAGCCTACATATGCTTCCGACACGAAGGACGACGCTAAGGAACGTGCTACGCGTTTTCCAAATTGTGACCCGATAACACACTCGCTTTCTGGTATAGCAATATGATGGATATTTTCTTTAACGTTAGGCCACTGAGCGCATCGCTCCGTGTTTGTGCTGGAAAATACGCGACGCTCCGCCAGGCCAGCAGCCTTTGATCACATCCGCGCGTGAAAAAAGACGCGAGCGCCTGCGACAGTAAATAAGGCGCAATTACCTCTACTTCTGACCGAACCGAAGACGGGAAGAACCAGATATCCGACGTGCACTAACACCATCCTGGCTCCTTTGTTGCTGTGCTGCCCATGGACACCTTCGCCTTCAGATACGAGACCATTCAAAATGCAGCCTAGACGCCAGCTGCACGCACACAAAGAGAACGGCAGCCAATCAGCGAGCCCTACGCCGCTTCCTGTGGCTCAGCCAATCAGAGCGCTCGGCACGGCGGCGAGTCTTTTGTGAATTATCTTGGGGGGGGCTGGATGCGGCGGAAACGCGCAGCTACCAAAACGCGTCACAATTTGTAAACTGTGACGTCAGCGTGCAAACACATTTTGAAACATATATAAATAATAATAAAAAAACTGCATTACGAAGTTAGTCAAGGCTATGTAATCAGTCTATTTTTTGTTCAAGGAATGTTCTATGTTATGTGTCCTATTCACAGCTCCTGTGACATGCTGATCCTTACCATAAATAAATACATAAAAAAGGCTTTAATTAGGGATTTGAATAAACACACTAATGCTTAATATTATCCATATTTGTATTTTACCTGGCAGACAATAAAAAGGACGAAAATCTGACTCAATTAATTACAATGAAGCATTCTAGAGTCTTTTGGCAAAACAACTTAGGTTTTTTTTTAAAACTCATACACTCTTAAAAATTAAGGTTCCAAAAGAGAGTTTCGCATGATTCACGAAACCATTTTTGTTCATCATAACGAACCTTCCGTTCTTAAAAGAACAATTGTCCTAGTGTGAAGAGCATTTGAATAATCTAAAGCAGTGTTTCCCAACCTTTTTTTAGTCGTGGCCACTTTGGAAATTTTGTGTTTAACAACTGTGGCACCCTACAAAGTATATGTCCCATATTTTGGAATTTCTAACTTCTGATGTGATCATGGAAAATTATAGATATTCGGTGACAACGGGTAATAACTGCAGACTATACTGTCTATAACGGGATAGTTTGTAATATTTTAACCATTTTTGTCCCGCAATGTGATAATCGTCGGCCTAGTTCTACTGAAGGACGCAATTTATAGACAGATGTGTATGTAGGCGTGTATACTTAAAACTTATTTAATTACCATATAACTAGCTATCTCACAAATTTTTGCTCCCTCCTGTGTTTTTTTTTTTATATTTACAGTTGGGTATTTTTGGTGCAGTCAGCACGAGATAGCTTGATCAACTTGGGACTTGATAAAAAATTACAAGTACAGTCATAAAAAATAAGAACAATAAATAAAGTAATATGATAGCACAAATAAAAAAGCCACGACAGGCTTCTCATTCAATCATTGCTTTTATTTTTCAGGTAAGTCTAACAGTAGGTTAAGAACTTTATCCATTAGTATTCCCTATATTATCCAAATAATGGTTAGTCCCTAGAAAGCTATTATTATCCGAAACCCGTGAGCATAACATAACGTAAGAGCCGCTTCATGAAGAGAGCAGCGTTACCAGAGTTGCACCAGATCCCGAACATTGTTACAACCAGTAAGGGGCTATTGCAGACAGAAACATACTGTACTACATGTTCTCAACCCGCGCCCGTCCGATTCAAATGCGGCCCACCATCTGAACACAATTTAAAAATATACTGTCGGTTCAGTCATGTAGGGTACCAGGATGGCAAATTCTAATAATAACAACTATCAGCCTAATGTTGTTTATTCAAATAATTAGTTTTCATGTCTTATTTTCAGACTGAGCAGTACTCCCATATCCTAATTCAGGTTTACGCATTTAAAGTACGCCAAGTGGCCACGCGACTGTGACAGATGGTTGATCATTGAGCCTTCGCAAATCATCAACGACTTGACTAAAATAAAATCGAAAGATAAAAGTCAAGCGATAACCTAGGATCACCAACATATAACATTTTTATACTAAACCTAGATAAATGTTTGCTGTATCCCATTAGTTTGCGCAGAGCTTTGCATGCCATAGAACGCCCGCGCGATCACTATCTTTTTTCAGTGGATACACCATTTTTGCCCATAAAGGTAAGAGTAATACATCATTTGTAACTGTAAAGGGTCTACTTTTATTAGTGTGCACTCACAATATCAACAAAACGTTTTGCTTTTATAAAATAAAGAAAACAAACACAATGCGTTTTCTGCCGTCTCGGTCTTGAACAGGAGCGCTTCACAAAATTGAACTGAAACTCAGCGAATACATGCCTCTCAGACATGATAAATATATCTATAGAATGCTTTAAATTACTACTTAATGAAATAAATAAAAAACAAAAACTCTTTCATTATGATCATAATCCATAAAAACGCACTTCTCTCTAAAGGCGCATCTAAATGCGGAAAGGAATGGGGCAGGGGCCGCGTCAGATCGACCACGGCATCCTTGCGACACCCACTCGAAAACACGATATTAGTGAGAATAATTCAAATATCTCTTTACGGGGGTCCCCCTGACGCACTTTATGGTAATTACTTTTGCCGATTGCTTTGCGCAACCTTAACCTATTGCTGTGCATTTGACGCAGACACTTCAGTTTCAAACCATACGCTGCGGCTGGACCTAAACCTGTCGGTAAGTTCACAAAGTGGTGTGATGTATGGAGAGAATTCTATTATTTCTATTTCAATGATGTATGGATTAGAATATCATATATTTAGGCGATAAGATTAAATCTGGTTGGTTTGTATTAGTGTACGTACATGTAAATGTAATGCGTGTGGCCCCTGAGACTTGCCTTGTGACCATAGGCGGCCCCGTGGAAAAAAAGGTTAGAACCCCGGGGACTACAGCGGGTTTCCTGTCGTCTCAATGTTTCTTTCCGTATGAGCATGAAACGTTATGATGGAGCGAACGAGCGTCAGCACACACGCGCATAGAGCCGGAAATGTACTCAACGGACAGTACACTGAAAAAGTGAATCCTGAGCGGTTAACTCATTTTCGGCAGCCGAAATTTCGGTGCAACTCGTCTAATTATTGGCCACATCAGAAATGGATATTATATAACGGCTGCTTTTTTTTAAACATAAGCAATTTAAAAATATTGAAAAAGGATTTTTACACGGCACCCCGGTTGAAACACGACCGAAGAACCGTTTTAGGAATGGAAAGAGGCCCATAGAGTAAGCTTTTCAGGGAACCTATAAATACCAGTACAGACGTTTATTTGTTAACCTGTATTACATGAAGTGTGAGGTACTGCTGTCACATATGCATTTCAGCTTGATGTGTGTATTGTTTAGGCCACAGAAACTGATCACCTGTTTGCTCTGTGTTTAAACAAATATTTTTTGATAGAAACACTAGCAAATCATAGCAAGACTGACAGGCCTGTGGCCATAAAGGGCTGTTGCTTTGAAGACGTAAACACTCCATATGTCATCCTTACTCAGCCTTAACCCCTTCCCCAACACACACCACACACACACACACACGAGTTCTCTGCTCCTTCTGTTCATACTGGCGGCACCACGACCCCTGTGAAGACCCCACCTCTCGCTCTGGCTCCTCCCATTATAAAATAACACTCTCATTCAACATCATTACCTTCCTTGTTATGAAAGAAACCTTGCTCTTACAGTCACTGTACTAAAAGTATATTATTGACGTCCGTCCAAAATAACAGAACATCAAACAGTCGGTGGGGTTAATTAAAAGAACGTAACAACATGAACGGCGCAACCATGACCTGATCAATTCAAACTGCAGTTAATGTGATCAACCGACAGCTTTGTAAAGGACAGACCACAATGGACTGGCAGTGTAAAAGAGAAGTATAACTCTCAATGTCCTGTTTATTGAGATGAAGGGAAAAGAATCGCGCTCTGGTTCAGACAGTATAACAAAACAACGGTAAAAAAAAAGCAGGAAATAGCACCAGTCGATCAAAAGCTTTCAAGCTTATGGTGTCAACAAAATGAAGCAACAATTATTCTAAACTAGAATTAAACTAAATAGTTCAACTATGTTTACCTTGAGGTCCACTGTAGGAATTGCCAATTACCCACAAAAAAGGTATGCATATACATTACCATTCCATACCAAACCAAACATTTGGGGTCAGTAAGATTTTTTTAAATAAGAGAATTAACATTAAATTGATCGAAAGTGACTGAAAATACATTTACAATGTTACAAAAGACACTGAAGACTGGAGTAATGATGCTGAAAATTCAGCTTTGATCACAGGAATAAATTACATTTGAAAATAAATTCAAATAGAAAACAGCTATTTTAAATTGTAATAATATTTCACAATTTTTGCTGTATTTTTGTTCAAATAAATGCAGCCTTGGTGAGCATGAGACTTCTTTTTTCCCCCAAAAACATTAAAAATATGTTTAGGTTTTTGGCCTAAAAATGTATTCAAACTGAATTAAGTCTCTAATAATATCTTGGCTAAAAATAGCAGAGCTGAATTCATTCCATCAAACTTTTTCTGACGTAAAGTCAGCAGACACACAAGCTCACATTAGCATACAGCTGCGGGTGTCTGGATGAGGGAAAACTCCTGTTTCTTTGTCATTAGGGATGAACAGAGCCTCTTGTGGCAGCTGCCTAGCTGTGACCCCTGGGGGTCAGAGGTCACCGGCTGCTTTCCCACACTGCAGTCTGTATTACACAAAGTTTGGCTGTTCACAAGTGTAACACAAGTTTGTTAACTCATTCTAATAATAATAAAAACACACAAGAACTCACAATTGTACTCTTTAAATATCTCTATTTATTTATCTTAAAATAGTTTTATTTCTTCTACATAAATGTTTAAAGGAAGAAAGACTTGCGGAAGCAAAACATATGAACACTCTTTTGCTGTTAATTTAAAATACTGTCAAAATGAAACGAACAAAAATAGAGTAACAAGATTAAATTAAAGGGGAGGTGTTTTTCAAATGCAGGGGAAACCTAATAAAAACCCAAACCCCTCATGTCACGTGACTTATATTGTGTTCAGTCGCACAGGTCTGTCCCTCTGTTCTCTGGATGTTGGATTATTGCTGTTTTAGGATTCTTAAATCGGTCTCGAATGACAAAACATTCCAGCAGGAAACACAAGATGCATGATTGGAGACTAAACACAGGCGAGGAGGATGATGATGTCCTCATAATGATGTTCAGGTGCACCAGCACAATGCTATGAAATCTGAAACATAACATTTAGAAATGCTAAGAAATAAAGAGCCAGGTATGCTGCCTGGTGAGAACATTTGACAACATCAGGAATAGTTCAAATGTCATCTTTTACTCACTTCTATGTGGTTCCAAACCTGTACAACTTCATTCATGGAAAACAAAAAGAGAGAATTTAGTAGAATCACAATGTTCTCTTCCATACAATGAAAGTTAATGGGAACTAATGCTGCTGAGCTCCAAAAACGTCAGTCTTCTAAAGCATTTCATTACACAAAAACGTAATTAAATACACTTCGTGGGAAAATATGTTTGAAAGACGTCTCTCCTGCTCATCAAGGCTGCATTTATTTGATCAAAAATACAGCAAAATCAGTAATATTATGAAATATTATGACGAGTTAAATAACGGTTCGAGGGGAATTTTTTGAAATGACGCAAGGCTGAATTTTCAGCATCATTCCTCCAGTCTTCAGTGTCGCACGATCTTTCAGAAATCAGTCTAATATGCTGATTTGCTGCTCAAGAAACATTTTTGATTATTATCAATGTTGAAAACAGTTTCATTCATTTTTTTCCCCAGGATTCTTTGTTGAATAGAAAGTTCAAAAGAAACAGCATGTCTTTGAGAGGGGGAAAATCTGGGGGGTACGTGATAAGCCTTTAAGTCCCTTCAATCAATTTAATGCAGCCCTGCAGAATAAAAGAATTAATTCCCTTTTTAAAAAAAAGTCTGAATGACCCCTTTTGAACAGTACTGTATATAGGCCATATGTATGAATATGCATAAGTGAAAATGAGATTTGAGAGCTCCGGTTAAGAATATTTTCATTAAATATTGCGCTTTAAATATGGAACAAAATGCACAAGTTGCATGAACTAGTTTAGTAGTGGTTTAATGTCACTTTTGGAGATTTACAGCATCTGTCCCCATTGATTTAGTAAATTCTACTAAACATCTTTAGTGTTCCACAGCAGAAAGTCAGTCGTACAGGTTTAGAACCACACGAGAGCGATTAAATGATGATTATTTTAGTTTCTATGTGAACTATCCCTTTAAAGCATCAGCTCCGAATGCATCTCTTTCATCCCGGAGAGAGCAGGACTGTCTCTGTGCTCTTTGCTAACACAGAAAGGGCAGATACGACACAGTCTGGGAATCCCACTTTTAACTCTGAAAGGACTTCCTTTCCTTCACAGAAGCAGCCTGAACATGAGACAGCAGCTGGATCCAGCAACTGCCGTCACTATTGAGGGCAGAGAAGACAAAAGTCTGAGAGTTTGAGAATGGAAATTGCTTGTGTTTGACTTTTTTGATTTAAAAAAAAAATCTCAGATGACGTGAGAGCTAGTAAAAGAAGATAATTTTTCATTTTGGAATGAATCATCCCTTTAAATTTCTCTGCTACTATCAGTTTTCCTGCTTTGGAACTTTATTTTCCCTTTTTCAATAAGCTGTTATTCACCTCCTGTGATTGACAGAGGCAAAGGTCCAATCAGACTCTCAGAGGGGCGGGTCACAGTTTAAGGCGAGGCAAAATGGCCAGCTTCAGAAATGTCCTGCAGGGTTCGAGGGCGATACACAAGCTGAATAATTCACATTCAGGTAGTGAGTGCTCCTCACACACAGTGGTCTGACAAGTGACAATCGTGAGGAAGAAAAACAAAAGGAAACCTTTCTCTACATCTGATGGTAAACAGACTGAATATATTGCCAAGACTCAAAGTTAAAGGGACGGTGTACCCAGAAATGAACATTTTGTCATTATCTAGTCACCTTAATGTAATGACTTCTCTTCTGAGAAACACCAAAGGAGATGTTTTGAAGAATGTTCATGTTGCTCTTTTCCATTTAATGAAAGCATAGTGACTTCCAATCTCCATAAATGACAATAAAGCACCATAACAACGAGTCCCCCCCCCCAAAAAAAAAAAAAACCCCCAAAAAAAATGACTTTTATGCGCTTACTGGAAATGGAAAAATCAGCATGCAGATGCGTTAAATCACTCTTTGCGAAAGCCTAAAGTAAGTCATATGGGTTTAAAAAGACATGAGGGTGAACAAATGATGACAGTTTTCATTTATTGGGTGAACCATCCCTTTAATACGCACAGTTTTCAAGATGCATATTCATATTGCTCTTCAAAAAATGGTCAATGTAACATCAATAAAACACATCGGCAAATAGCAATAATAGCGTCAGTGGTGGTCTGGAGAGCATGATCAACCTAGAAAACATGTATATAAAACAAAATTTGTGTGTAAACTGCTTTAAAAATGCAAATTAGACCCCATTTAGAACAAAACACGTTCTTTCTATCACATGGT
Source organism: Sinocyclocheilus anophthalmus (assembly GCA_018155175.1). NCBI lineage: Eukaryota > Metazoa > Chordata > Actinopteri > Cypriniformes > Cyprinidae > Sinocyclocheilus > Sinocyclocheilus anophthalmus. The sequence continues at coordinate 813,115 of JADLZN010010937.1, forward strand.
CACTATGATGTGTATTCACAACAAGATACACTACAGTTCAAAAGTTGGGAATTATTCATATTTTGTAAAGAAGTCTCTTCTGCCCACCAAGGCTGTATTAATTTGATTAAAATACGGTAAAAACTGTAATATTGTAAAATATTACAATATTGTCATTTGTAATTTGAATATATTTTAAAATGTAATTTTATTCCTGTGATGCGCAGCTGTATTTTCAGCATCTTTACTGCAGTCTTCAGTGTCACGTGATCGTCAGAAATCATTCTAATATGCTGATTTGCTGCTCAAGAAACATTTATATCATCAGCAGTGTTGAAAACAGTTGTTCTGCTTATTTTTTCATCTTTAATGTCTTTACCTGTCATCCGTAATTCAAGTTGAGCTGACTAAAAGTAGTATTTCTCCTTACTTAAAAAATCCTTACCCCCAAACCTTGGAAGGGTAGGGGGATCACTGGTGCGACAAAGTAGTACCGGCACAATGGTTTTACATCAACAATAATAAGATATTTCTTGAGCAGCCAAATCCAGCATATTATAAACAGATAGTTCCGTTCCTGGATTCTGATTGTTAGAGCTACGTTAGTCGAACGAAATTACTTACGTTTACTTCTGTTTGTTGCTCGCACCACTGGTGTGGAACCCTGGTTCTGAGAAACGACATTGTTTGGCGGAAGAATACCGTTTTTTTATTACCTACATTACCCTTTCATTTGCTCTGTTTTCTTTGTGCAACCTAATTACCATCTAGGAATACCGGTTTATAAAGCAATATCCTCACGTGAAAGCCATGGTTTCCGTAGGGATAATCACGGCTACCGTAGCTTGAAAGGATTTAAATTGGCACGGCGTTGGAGAAGGAACCCCAGCCCACCGAGCGGAGTGCATTAAATTAAAATCCTTTACGCACGTCTCGCCGTTGATTTCCCGCTTATTCATGTCATTGACAAGTTAAAACTAGTATTGCTCTTTGCAGCACAATATTTGAATGGGTAAAAATTTGTTATTTTCGTCAGTTACGGCACGTTAGCGTTAGCGTGCATCAATTAAAGCAGCGCAATAATATAGATCGGTGATTAAACTAACTTGGAACTAACTGTGCATTAAACGGTTTTACTGCATACCTGCCAGCCAATCAGAATCCAGTATTCAGACAGACCATGGAATAAAGTGAATTTATAACAGCTAAGGGGGTTTTAGCAAAACAACACCCCTTAGCTGTTATAAATTCACTGTACCCCGCTTCTTGCTGTGAGTAAATGATTTCGGGAAGGATCATGTACTCTGAATCGGAGGAATGATGCTGAAAATTCAGCCTTGATCACATGAATAAATTACATTTTACAACATATTTACATAGAAGACACTTTTAAATTGTAATAATATTTCACAAATATTAGTTTTTTCTATATTTTTTATCAAATAAAATCAGCCTTGATGAGCATAACTTCAAAAACATTAAAAAATCGTAATAATTCCAAACTTTTGACTGCTAGTGTATTTGAATAAGAAGTTCCATTGGCATAATAAAAGCAAGGGCCCGTTTCTATGACAATGCAAGATGTATGTAATGAACATGCTCTGAAAATCTCTAATGCTCAGGATACACACACACATTCGCACGTACGCAAATGTATTGTGAAAGCAGTATTGGGTGAGGAACACACACTCCAAGGCTTCTCTCCACACAGCAGAGCAGCATCAAACGATTGACAGTGAACACACACACGCAGAGCAGTGGGCCGCTCGCTCCGCTGAGAGTAAGACCAGCAGGTTTGCCTTTAGGTCTCGGCTAACAGCTCTTCAGCAGCTTAACAGGAAGTTACATCACAAAAACAGAGGGCTGGGGCGGTTCAGCAAGCGACTCCTGAGGCCGACAGCAGGATCATGTAAGTGTGGCTGTTTTTTTCAGGGGGGCGAAGTGACTCAAAAGAAGAGAAGACGTTGAAATCTGAGGATGTGACAAAGTAAAACGTCCCTGATTTGCCATTATGAAATGACTGAAGTTTGAGGAGCGATTAAACGTTTTCGGCTGAATCTCACAAAAATGCCCCAAAATCATATTATTGATTTCGAATAAAGAAATAAACAGCATATTTTTTAGGATGATTAACATTTTCTAAATTTGACATTTTCATAAACACTCTAATGTAGAGCATCCATGATTTACTGTATTACAGAAAAAAAAACATTGGCAAGGATAAAATTGTTTTAATATAATACAATTTTTTTTTTAATTAAATAAGTACTTTTTAAAAATGACAATAACAATAAATGTCATAATTAAAAAATCTTAAAAGTACTAAAAAACGGTCTTGCTTGCATTTGGCTAAATATAAATTCTATATTCTTGATTTTGGAGTGAAATATGACCAGTTTTTGTGAGATCCACCTGTTTACATTGAGTATTAACTTCTATAAGGAAGCCCCATATTTTGTTTTTAAGATTTTAACTTAGCTTTGATACCTGACTTTATCATGGGAGAACTTGGTACAGTATTTGCTCATTAACCATTACCACCCTATAAAATCTGCTGTCATTTATTCACATTGCTGTCTCACTCACAGTAGCAAATAATTCATCAGGCATATCATCAAAGTGTACCAGAAGCAAACATTGAGCAGTTTGAAGTGTTTTTCATTTAATGAAAGCATCATTCTGTGTTCTGGTTTGAGTCACTCGGCCCACCAGTCACATGTATATGAGTGTGTATCTAAGCGTGTGAGTGTATGTGAGTGTGTTTGATCACAGCAGGTATCTGTGCCGGTCTTCATCCAGTGTCAGATCCACCACCTCAGGAGGAGGAACCCAGCCGGACTGCGCCGAGACGGACGTCCACTGAGCCGGAGCTCTTGCTCCAGGGAAGGGGACAGCGACTTCGGTCATCTCCGCCCGCGAGGCACCCCACCATGGAGACCACGCTGAAAATAACAAATCAGAATGCAGACCGGAACTCGAAAAATGAACTTCATATATAAACAGGGTGTTTTGGCTTGGTCTAATCCACCTACAATATGAAGTCTTAAATATGAGCTCAAAGTTGTACATTCTTGGCAAAAAAATGCTGCATATAGTGCAAAAAATGAATAACTTACTTGGTATTTATGCCTTATTTTACAGTTCAGATATGTAAACATTCTCAAATCAAGAAAGATTTAGGCCTACTTGAGTTTACAAAAGGAAGATATGAAGTTCTAGAGCATTCTTGGGAACTTGAACAAAAAATAAAGGCAGTAGTGACTATGCTTAAAAAAAAAAATTAAAAAAAAAAACATAGGTGGCAAGGGGTAGTCCATTTGAATTTTACGTTGCTTTTTCGAGCATGGGCAGATATTTTTTTTTTGTAATATTTTTCTCACTGGCAAATATTTGCTCTGGATTCAAGCATAAACTCAATTTTGTTTAATTTCTCAGGAAACAAGATTTCTTTTGTAAAGTACTAAAGTAAGTAAAACCTCCATTTCCCTCTATTCTTTTTGTTTAAACTGAAATCCACGTACATAAAAAGACTTGGAAGGTCACTTTAAAATTTTAAAAGAATGTAAAAGTTGCATATACACATGGCTAGAAATTCAAGATCGCCGTTTTTTTGACTTGGGCCCCTCCTGTCTTCTTGTACCTAAGCCCTCAGCACTTGCGGCTACCTATATAGGCGCTGCAATCCCACCAGTCCCTTTCATATTTTATATATTATCGTCATTTTGCTTACTAAAAACCCCACCACCCCTTGTTGTGTGGTGCACCCATCCATGATTTTAGGAATTTTTTACTAATGTCAAATATTCAGTCGGACGTTCCCATTACGACAAGGTAATGCTACCCAATGAAATTCTAACAATATTGTTGTTTAAATGTAGTTCTGTCATGACAACTCTCGGAGGGATTGGCATGGTAATGTACATGACAATGGTAATGCCTGTCTTGCGTCTTGGCGCGCACATAGCCCACCCCCACACTCCTGCTTCGCTCGCCCACCTGTCCGGAGGCAGAGCACAAGTAACGAGCGACTTGTACTGCCCAATACATCCAAAACAGGCTGCTCCCCGTGAGCACTAAGAAATTTTGATGCTGCAAATATAAACACCTACCACATGACCACACTAAACCCATATAGCATACATGAATCACCTTTTAGCAGATCTATACAGGTGGAGCTGGGTAAGGTGGAGGGTTTCTGAAGTGCGCTACAAACTGCTACAGCAAACAAGAGCCAGGTATTTGAATACTGAGCAGTGAGCTCATTGGCTACCGATACAGGAGAGAACCAATCAGCTATGCCATGTGATAATGATGTCATCAGGTCAGAATGAGTTAGACCTATCGGACTGCGCCATCTAGAGTTTCATGCCAGAACTCTGTATTTAAACTACCAATTTATGATGTGCATGTTATTGATTACCTAGTTAGCATATGAATACTACTAAATGACTGCTGAACGATGAGGATTGGCTCACCTGGCATTCTCTTGAACTCCAACGATCTCCACTTCACTGTCTGTGGACGCCAGACTCACCTGAGATGGCTGGACTTCTACTGCAGTGACTGCACCTACACAAACAACACACTACATTCAGCAAAACGACAAAAACCCTACAGCTTCAACATTCACTGCCATCCTCAGAATGAAATGTGAGAGAAACTGATGTAACAAGATTTTGTCAACGGAAAAGGGTGAAATTGTACAAAAATCACAAAATGTCTCTTAGGTATTGCAAGGGATTGTGATCTAAATGCATGTATTGATGCACATTTTTGAAAGTACTACAAGTTTGCTAATCTAATATTAGTATGCGAGTTGGGACGCCAAGAACACTCTGCTTAGACCCCCCCATGCCCCTACACACGTTCAACACTACAGTAGAAACGAACTCGAGAGCGACTGCCTCCCCGTTCAGGTTGCGCACCCCCCCCCTTCCCCCCGAGCCCCCCCCTCAGTAACCGGGATGCTCGTTGACCCCACTATAATAGTGTAAAACTCACGCAGGACCCCCACTGCACAACACACACAGTCCGTTCACAAAAGACCCCTTCGCCACCCCACACCCCACTATCCCCTGAACGTGCATAATTCTGCTGTGCCATTTATTTATTAGTCTAATTAGTTCTAATCTATATTTCCAAATGCTGGATTAAAGATTAAAGTGACAACATTGAGTGTTTTGCTTTTAGGTTTTAACTGCATTTGCAGCAGGGGGTACGACTGCCAACAGCATCATTTTATTATTTCCTAAATAAAAAAGGACATTTAAACAGCATTTACATTAAATGCACAAGACACATTTTGCAAGCAATAAAGCATTAACCCTCATTCTGAACAAGATATTTTGGAGAATGCTGACGGTAGGCAGGGGCACGATTTCCATACCCCTATGGAAGTCAACAGCTACCGCCAACTGTTTGGTTACACAGCTCAGTGTCTTCTTTCGTGTTCAACAGAAGAAAGAAACTCAACCAGGTTTGGAAAGAAACTCTTGAGCGAGAGTAAATTACGAATTTCATCAGGACACTTACAGTTTCTCATTGGACTAAATCACTGACTTTTGCTCAAAAACTTCCCTAACAATGGATATTTAGTATTTTTTGGGACAGTACACTTGCGGCGTTTCACAGCAAAAAACATTAACAAAAAATGCATAGAAGTTTATCTCTATGCTCTATATTATTACCACAAATATCGATCAATATTTTATTCACCTCACTTTTTTTTTTTCTTGCAAAGGTGGTATCTTCTTTTTGAAACCCCCCTGCAACTCATTGATTCCCATACCGCTCAGTTTTTGAGTGATACTGACACAACTATCCATAATAATGCCTTGTTTACACTGGGAAAAAGTTTCAGCATCCATTTTTTCCCCGAAATTCGAAAACATTTAATACGAGAACGAGGATCTTCGACAGTAAAAATGTGTTAAGGTACTATTTTATCCTCAGAATTGAATGTATGTCCTATTATTATTGAAGATTTTTAAGACTACAAAGACCAAACTTTTCCTTTATAGAATAATGTGCACTATGAACTGTTCCTTATTAAGAACAGGAGGATGTGGTAGTAAAGTAAATATGGTCAATGTTGTTTCAAAAGCCCGTTCTACAAATCTATAGTCTGTGCTAATAGACATACCATGGACATTCAATGTTAAATACTGGATAATAAGGCTATGAAAATCAGGCAAACCAGATGAATTGCTGTAAACTACTGGTATATTTATGTATAGCTAACGACCAGAGCAGATATCCCACATCAATACTGTGTTACATAAGACATGAAAACACAATGAACGTCGCTGGACACTTTTACGCTCGTGAGGTGGCAGTAGTATTTAGGGAACCATTAAAATAAAAGGGGGGGGGGGGGAAAACATTTGCACAAATAAAAATACAATCTATCTCCGTTTACTCTTTCTTGGTTTTCTAAGGAAGGAAGGCAATTCTGTATCCATCTAAACCTTATGCACACTAACTTAGTCGATGGTAATTATTACACAAAAAAAGACATCAAACACGTCCCAATTCTATCAGACCAACCGCTTACAGTTCAAGCAGTCCCGCAAATAGCTTTCAATAGTCCTCTGTAAGTTCAGTAACTACACGCCAAACCCTGATATGCCTCGCTCTGTGTTTGCCCGCTTAGTGTGGGGATAGAAAGGCCGGCCTCCGCGTAATCGCACACATGAAAATCTCCCTCCGCCGCCAGCCTCTCTTTCCCCTCACAATCCCCCCAACCGAACCCCCCTGCATTTCCTGGCACTATACACATTACGCCTATCTATCGCCTTATCCGTTTGACACTGTGACATTACCAATAAGTAATTTTTTTCCTCTATGCCGCTCGCCTGCAAACCCACTAATATTTTCCCACTATTACAGCTTCCAGTACACCCTTTCTCTCGCCACGTGTTTTGTTGTCCCGCTATCCTCTAGCTTGCTCTTTTTTTTTCCTTCCCCACACACGACAACACTTTGTCACCTACCACGGCTCTTTCAGCACACCCCCAACTCACCAGAGAGCACACCATCACGTCTAAACCACCACGAGCCCACCGCTCCCACGCCTACTCACGACTGCATCACTCGTACACTACCACTTACTTTAAACCTGCTACACAGTTAAGAGCACTCTTGCGGTCTTAGTAAAACTGACAAGTTGCGCCCCGCCTGCCGCCCCGGCAAATGACTCCCATGTTTTTATGGCAACCCCTTACAATTCCTAACCCACTCCTCAGACAAACCATTACTCAAGAATCCAGCTCCTGCGCTTCCCCTCTCGACATTTGTCGAAGTCCCAACAGTGGCAGATTACCCTGTTTATGCCTGATGATCACGGCCCTGTCTTTATCAGGGTGTGATCGTTCGCTTTGTGTTCGTACACGTCCGTATTTAGACAAAACTAGGTACACTCGCCCCCTGTAATCTAAATACAGCTTTGCTTGTCCCAGCCTTCCTATCCGCATATCTCCCATCTTGGCAACCCCCCCCCAGCCAAACAGAAGAAGCGATTCAATAAGAACCTAAACCAATCCACAATGCAAACAAGAGATCTTTGGTAGACATGCCGGCCCAGATGAAGACAAAAAGACACATGGCAGTCGATGCGAAACTTCAGAATTCTCTTGTGGAAATAACGTCATGAAACAGTTCTACAGGCAAGACAAATGATTCTTTTAAATGATTCATCTCCAGGTGAGAGGAAGAAACTGGCTCTCCCAAAGAAATGGGATCGCAAAGGCACTGAGTGTGGAGGGCGGCCCTGAGATGCCAATATAAAACAACACAAAATGTTAATAGAAGACAGACACATGAAGTTAAAGAAATGGTTTAAGAAATTAATTCTTTATTTATTCATCCTCATGTTGTTCCAAACCCATATTAAATTATTTCCACTGAACGCCAAATCTGAATTTTAGAATATTCAGGCTCTTTTTTTTTTCCTACAAAGGCATCTGCGTCTGTCAACCTTGAAAAATGGAGGGGAAAAAAACGGCACAAAGTTCCCCCCTTAACTAGTATTTTGATACTCTCTTTTAATTTGTACTCCCTTACCTTTCTTTTAGCCTTTTAGAGCAGGGATTTCTGGTTTGTTGTGTTATGTCACACCCCCACAAATCATACCTCACCCCATGTCCCACTCCTGTTCTGTTCTGATTCCTTATATTCTTGATATCTTCTCTCAAGATTACCGATTCCCTATATGTTTACCGACCTATCCTCCAACCCTTCCATCCCAATGGAACCACAAACACCCACACGTCCCCAAGGGCTGTACCCCTCGCTCCAAGCTAGACTTTCCTTTGACCTACTGCCTTGTTCTCAACCTGATCTTAACCCATCACACGAAACCAACCAACGATTCTAAAAAATGTGCAATTGTATATCATATTGCAAATATTCTCCCCCCCACCGGCTTTCATTATAAACCACAAACATCCCTCCACACCCCACCTGGACCTAAACACAGGGACAATGAAAACCCATAAATTTTTAAACCCGTCTGGAGTTGACGCCTCAGTTTCCTGTTCATTTCAATCACAATTACCCACCCCCCTATTCCCCTCAAGAATTCAACTTTTGTGTTGTCATGCCAAACACCACACGCCCCCCCCAAGCGGTTTAGAAGGGCCCCTGAGATGAAACCTAACCATGCGCTCCATTTGAGGCCGTCCCCCCCCCCCCATCCCCCCCCCCCCGAAACCTGATTTACAATCCACCCGCGGGAGAAAGAGATAGATGTGGAAGCCAGAATGAAGATGAATTTAGTAAGAGATAAAGAGAAAGTTTGTGCACTGTCCCCCTAAGCTCCCACTCAGCCGGTGAATTGGAGTCGGACACCCAGTTGTGTTGCGTCCCAAACATGTTATGTTGAACGTTCGGTTAGCGGCTCTGTGCTGCCATGACACCGGCAGTTTCTGAGGCGGTGGAACCTGTGAGGGCGCTGGGTCTCGACGCCATCATGATACCCAACACACGCGCCGCCCCGCCAGTGTTTCCTGCGACTCCGACGATGGCAGGAACGAGCTAACGTGGCTCCGCCCCTCTTGATTTTCGCTGGACGAAAGGTCATCGTCTGAATGCAGGCGGGTCAGTCTGTCCATCCACACACGAAAGCGCTCCTCGGTCTGTCTCTGCATCGCGGCAAATCGCGTAAGAGCTTCCTCCAAGACTCCGCCCAGGGTTCCGCTGGCCACGCCCATGTTGAGTTGGCCCCGCCCACGCACTGATGCTCCGGAAGCGTCGGCTCGACGATGGCCAGCTTAAAGACAGACGGCAGTGCCGAGAGAGAGACGTCAGACACACAGGAAGGCAGAAAGCTGCGGCGTTATTGCGTGCACACCGGCGAGCATGCTGGGACAATCATGCAGCTCTCGCAGTGCATTCTGGGTACAGTTCACCAATGGTCACATGACTAAAGATGGCTTAAAGATCACACAGTGAAGAAGATCCCAGCTTTTTAACCACTTTAACACCAACCAACCCTCAGAATATTACATGTGAAGAAATAAAGACAGACTTGTAACAACTAAAGAGATATCTGAAAAACTAGTCAACTACTACTGCATCATTATGCTTGTTCAGAGACATATCAGAGAGCAGATTAATTTTTGAACAATAAATGCCATCCTGAGAGATAATCAATGAATAAAAAGGCTAATCAACAGGATATTACGCAAACCTAATCAAAGACCTCACGAATTATGCATAATAACAGGAATGTTAGGAAGATGATTTTACAAGCGCTAGCAATTTTTTAAGGTGGTGAATGTGCACAAAAGAAGAGCTTAGAAGACGAGGATGAACTTAGAGGCATATAGAGGAAAATACCTTAGAGACACTGCTTGTGTTGTTATGGCTATCTACAACCAGTAAAAAATGGATTTTGTTAACTAAAATAAAGCTGAAATAAAATATCATACATAAATAATACTTAAATATTAGATGAAAAACTTAATGTAACTTGGAAATGTTGCCTTGACAATTAACTGAAATAAAATGTTGAAGATAAAATTACTAACAATACTAAACGTAAAACTGAAATTAAAGCTATACAGAAATAACAATAAATAATGACAAAAGCACATAAAATTACTAAAACTAAAATTAAAAATAAAACAAAAACACAAGCAAATTCTAAATTTAAATGAAACCAGAAAATACATAAATTAAATAAATTAAATTTAAATAAAAAGCAAAATATTAAAAATAAAAGCTAATCCAAAATATTAATAAATACTATAGTACACTATTAGTAGTTATAATACAAATACCACTGCGGCAAAGCATCGCTTTAAAAAAAAAAAAAAAGCTAAACTTAAACTGGAAACTACCAAACAGGCCTTAAAACTATAAATCTGCACTCACTAATATACAAGATAAAGTTATGATATGCTCCTCCACAAACAATCACATATACTGAGATTCAACTCCTGCCATGCCAACAATGTGGCCCCAAAAACACCCCCTGGTGGTCCCACAAGGATCCTAACTAACAAGTATACGTAGAAGAATAAATCAACAAAAAACTGCAGACACATTACACACACACACAAGCCACAGATATAGGACACAAAGACAACAGATACTGAGGCAACTGAAAGACAAGTCAGAATGAAGAAAATCTTCAGATATTCTATTGCAAATCTTTCATTAAATACCTGGTATAATTTACCTCCAATTAGGGATGTAAGAATTACCGGTTTTACGATAAATCACGATAAAATGCCCTGACGGTTAGTATTACCGTTTAAAATTTAATTATCATCAAAACCGTGTTTGATTATCACGATTTTGAAAACTCGCTGTAAATCCTGTCCAGCCAGCATCAGTCTGACGCAGAAGCAGCATGCAGTGTTGTTGTTTTTTTGCACGAGACGAAATGGCGGAAGGCAGTGACAGCGCTCGGGAGATTTTTCAGCCATCTAAGAGGACCAAATCGGTGGTCTGGTCGTATTTTGGCTTTTACAAGAGTCCTGAAGGCAATTTAATCGAGGACGGTCACCCTGTCTGCTGATCTTGCAAGAAGAAAGTTGCTGCAAAAGGGGGAAACGCATCAAATTTGCTCCGTCATCTTCGTGACCACCACCCACTGTTAGGCTATATAGCGAATGCAAGGTAACTTTTACCTCAGTATCAAAACTAACTGGGCAAATAATTGGACAAAAAATATTGATTAGAGATTAAATATTTCGTTATCTCACTTGTAATTAACGCAAAGCTTCCACAAAGAAAAGTTCGCAGCAAGTGGCTTTGAGCCAAGACGAACGAACGTTCAAACTATAAGGTTGACATTTAAGAGATAATGTATTGTATATTCATAGTTAACTTATTACACTGATTTTTGTTTTGTTTACCTAAAATAATATATAAATACTGGGATATGAAATATTGAATTGAGATTAATCTTACCCGTTTATAAATCCATTATGAACTGTGTACAAAACAATCGTCAGGACAATGTGATCACTATAGCAAAATTATAGTAGTATTAATACTAAGTTCCTCTGATTTTATTTTCAATACAATCAAAAACTGAGACGCAAGATGGCAAGCTGCATTTGAATGAAACGAGAGAGCACGTCTGCGCCTCTGCGGTGATGCAAGAGACATGTAGCGAATTCCAAACAGAAGTGAGCATCCTTGTTGCGTAGCGCATTCAGTACTCCATCAGGTTTTGCAATAAATATTTATTATTATTTTAAATATTTAGTCGTAAATTTGTTTACTATACACATTTTCAAACTAAACTTGCTACAACTAAAGTACTTGCTTACACTTGCTTACACTTACTTAAATCATATTTCTTCACTTGAACAAAAAATATGTTTGTCTTACGAGTAAATTGAAAAATTTAATTAGCCGTTCATTAGTTTGTATGTGACTCGAAATCACCCCACTTTGCTTTAAAAAGCATCACAAAATCTCCTAACCGAAGATCACATGATCACTAAAACAATCACTTGTGTGTGTGTGTGTGTGTGTGTGTGTCTGTTATATATAATCTATATATATATACAGGGGGAAAAAAAGTATTTCGTCAGCCAAGCCCCCCCCCACACCGATTGTGCAAGTTCTCCCACTTAAAAAGATGGGAGAGGCCTGTAATTTTCATCATAGGTATACCTCATCTATGAGAGACAAAATGAGAAAAAAAATCGTGAAAATCACATTGTAGGATTTTTAAAAGAATTTATTTGCAAATTATAGTGGAAAATAAGTATTTGGTCAATAACAAAATTCTCTCAATACTTTGTTATATACCCTTTTTTGGCAATGACAGAGGTCAAATGTTTTTTCTGTAAGTCTTCACAAGGTTTTCACCCACTGTTGCTGGTATTTTGGCCCATTCCTCCATGCAGATCTCCTCTAGGGCAGTAATGTTTTGGGGCTGTCGCTGTGCAACATGGATTTTCAACTCCCTCCAATGATTTTCTATGGGTTTGAGATCTGGAGACTGGCTAGGCCACGCCAGGACCTTGAAATGCTTCTTACGAAGCCGCTCCTTAGTTGCCCTGGCTGTGTGTTTGGGATCATTGTCATGCTGTAAGACCCAGCCACGTTTCATCTTCAAATGCCCTTGCTGATGGAAGGAGGTTATCACTCAAAATCTCACGATACATGGCCCCATTCATTCTGTGTCGTTTACACTGATCAGTCGTCCTGGTCCCTTTGCAGAAAAACAGTCCTAAAGCATGATGTTTCCACCCCCATGCGTCACAGAAGGTATGGTGTTCTTTGGATGCAACTCAGCATTCTTCCTCCTCCAAACACGACAAGTTGAGTTTTAACCAAAAAGTTCTATTTTGGTTTCATATGACATTCTCCCAATCCTCTTCATCCAAATGCTCTCTAGCAAACTTAAGACAGGCTTGGACATGTACTGGCTTAAGCAGGGTGACACGTCTGGCACTGCAGGATTTGAGTCCCTGGCGGTGCAGTGTGTTACTGATGGTAGCCTTTTTTACTTTGGTCCCAGCTCTCTGCAGGTCGTTCACTAGGTCCCCCCGTGTGTTTCTGGGATTTTTGCTCACAGTTCTTTGTGATCATTTTGACCCCACGGGGTGAGATCTTGCGTGGATCCCCAGATCGAGGGAGATTATCAGTGGTCTTTGTATGTCTTCCATTTTCTAATAATTGCTCTCACATTTGATTTCTTCACACCAAGCTGCTTATCTATTGCAGATTCAGTCTTCACAGCCTGCTGCAGGTCTACAATTTTGTTTCTGGTTTCCTTTGACAGCTCTTAGGTCTTGGCCATGGTGTATTTGGAGTGTGACTGTTTGAGGTTGTAGACAGATGTCTTTTATACTGATAACGAGTTCAAACAGATGCCATTTAATACAGGTAACCAGTGGAGGACATTGGAGCCTCTTAAAGAAGAAGTTACAGTTCTGTGAGAGCCAGAAATCTTGCTTTTTTGTAGGTGACCAAATACTTATTTTCCACCATTATTTGCAAATAAATTCTTTAAAAATCCTATTATGTGATTTTCTGGATTTTTTTTTCTTGTTTTGTCTCTCATAGTTGAGGTATATTTATGATGAAAATTACAGGCCTCTCTCTCTTTTTAAGTGGGAGAACTTGCACAATTGGTGGCTGACTCAATACTTCTTTTTGCCCCACTGTATATACACACACACATATATATATATTATATATATATACTCCAGTGGGTACGGAAGTATTCAGACCCCCTTAAATTTTTTCACTCTTTGTTATATTGCAGCCATTTGCTTAAATCATTTAAGTTAATTTTTTTTTCCCTCATTAATGTACACACGGCACCCCATATTGACAGAAAAACACCGAATTGTTGACATTTTTGCACGATTTCTTAAAAAAGAAAAACTGAAATATCACATGGTCCTAATTATTCAGACCCTTTGCTCAGTATTTAGTATAAGCACCCTTTTGATCTAATACAGCCTTTTTGAGTCTTTTTGGGAAAGATGCAACAGTTTTTCACACCTGGATTTGGGGATACTCTGCCATTCCTCCTTGCAGATCCTCTCCAGTTCTGTCAGGTTGGATTGTAAACGTTGGTGGACAGCCATTTTTTAGGTCTCTCCAGAGATGCTCAATTTGGGTTTAAGTCAGGGCTCTGGCTGGGCCGTTCAAGAACAGTCACAGATTTGTTGTGAAGCCACTCCTTCGTTATGTTAGCTGTGTGCTTAGGGTCATTGTCTTGCTTGGAAGGTAAACCTTCGTCCCCAGTCTGAAGGTCCTGAGCATCTTGTGGACGAAGGTTTTTTCGTCCAGTATCCCGGGTACTCTTGGGCCACATTCATCTTCCGTTCCTCCTTCGATTGCCACCAGTCGTCCTGTCCTTGCAGCTGAAGAACACCCCCACAGCATGATGCTGCCACAACCATGTTTCACTGTTGGGACTGTATTGGACAGGTTTGTTATGAGCAGTGCCTGGTTTTCTCCACATATACCTCTTAGAATTAAGGCCAAAAATTTCTATCTTGGTCTCATCAGACCTGATAATCTTATTTCTCACCATCTTGGTGTTTTTTAGCAAACTCCATGCAGTCTTTCATGTGTCTTGCACTGAGGATAGGCTTCCGTCGGGCCACTCTGCCATAAAACCCAGACTGGTGGAGGGCTGCAGTGATGGTTAACTTTCTACAACTTTCTCCCATCTCCCGATCTGCTTCTCTGGAGCTCAGCCACAGTGATCTTGGGTTCTTCTTTACCTCTCTCACCACGCTCTTCTCTCTCCCCTATATCTCCAGTTTGCCGACGTCCACCTCTATGAGGGTTCTCTGGTCGTCCCAACTTCTTCCATTAAGATATGGAGGCCATCTGGGGGTTGCTTTTTTTTGTTCTTAGGAACCTTACGATGCAGCAAATTGTTTTGTAACCGGGCCATATACTGTGCCTTGCCACATTCTGTCTCTGGCTCTTTCAGCATTCCTTTTGAACTCATGAATTTCTCATCTTGCTCTGACATGCCTTGTGAGCTGTAAAGTTCTTATATAGACCGTGTGTGGCTTTTCCTAATCAAGCCACTCAGTTATAATCAAACACAGCTGGACATCACATGAAGTGTAGACAACCATCGCAAGATTGATCAGAGAAAATGGACGCACCCGGTTAAATATAGGAAGTGGTCCAATGTGCAAAGGGTTTGAATACTTAGGACCAAGTGATATTTCAGGTTTTCTTTTTTAATATATCTGCAAAAATGTTAACAATTCTGTTTTTTTCTGTCAATAGGGGGTGCTGTGTGTACATTAATGAGGAAAAAAAATGAACTTAAATGATATTAGCAAATGGCTGCAATATAACAAAAGTGAAAAATTTAAGGGGGTCTGAAATACTTTCCGTACCCCCTGTGTGTGTGTGTGTGGGTGTATTATATATATATATATATATATATATATATATCCATATACCACTACCCACATACAAAGTATTTATTATTATTATAGGGCTTGATTTAATGTTACTTAATGTTTTTATGCAAAAAAGTGCATATAGCTGCTAATTGTATTTGTTGTTTGTTGATTTTTCAAATATAAAACTTATTGAAATGTTTTCAGTGTGTGTATCAGTTCTTTTTGAACGTTTTAATCTAATTTTAACAAAACCGTGATAATATTGAAAACCGTGATAACTTTGGTCACTATAATCGTGATATGAAATTTTCATACCGTTACATCCCTACCTCCAATCAAATTAAATTTGCACTGCATTCATTACAATGAAATTAATTTTGTGCATCAGCATTCATTGTTGATCACAAATATACTTGATTATAATGTCATTGTGTTTAATTGCTATTTTAGAGAATATCTTTTGCTTGCACATTTGACGGCAGAAAAGCAACAGCTTTAAGCCTCGTACACACCGGGACGATTATCGCGCGCGCTTATCGCAGACGTTTTTCAACGCGTCTTTTGTGTTCATACCAAGCGATTTTCGTTGGTGATAAGCCGAGTGAATGTGCAAATTCACTCCCTGACATTAGATGGCACTTAATTAAAAACAGAAACACCCCGGTACACATCGAATCCTATTTGATCTGCAATTCCTCTCCATAACAACTCCCTCTTATCGAGATTTTTGTAGTCGCTGACGCATTTGTCAAAGCCCTTTGTGTTCAGACACCAATGATACCAAGAGCTACATTCATCTTGCCTCGATGCATCTCCTTGGTCTACCTACTTCCTCTTCGTCGTTAGGTATCAAGTTGCTCAGCAAGACCGTTTTTGTGCCTTGACGCCACCACAAGTTCCGTGGTTTACTGATAACTTCAGCACTCCCGACGTGACAAATAACTAGGGCTGCAACAACTAATCGATAAAATCGATTATGAAAATCATCGACAACGATTCTCATTATCGATTAATCGGGTCTGCCCACAGTGCACGTCCAACGGAGTTTACATACTTGTCCAACTTCAGCCGGTCGCGTCAAATTAAAGCACTGAATTACTTATTTCTATGGACAAAATGCATCTAAAAATAGTTGAGGAAACAGAATGAGATGCTGCAGGAGAGTTACGTGATCCAAGCTGCCCAAAACATGAGAATTCTTTATTTTAAGCTTTAAGCTACTGCATTAGCGTAATGGCTTGCCCTGTCAGGTGCTTTGACAGATGCGTGTGCGTCCTCAGTGCAAAAACACTTTCAGTTAACAGTCATATCCTTATGTATAAAGGTCACAAATTCACGCGAGCATTTCCATTTTTGCATAAAGGTCCGTCCTGACAGTCTGTGTTCAATTTTAAAGTTTTACTGAATGAGTGGCGCGTGCATGCGCGTCAAGACAGCCGGAAAACAGACAATTAATAATCAGCGAAAAAACATTCATTGTACTGAAATATCTGTTGTTGGAAGTTAAATAAAGGTTTAAAGGTCAACATGCATTGCGCATATTTTATGAGAGTATGAACTGTGAGGGGATAACAGCGTGTAATTGTCTGAATATAAATATCAGACGCTTCAAAACCGCCTTTAACAGGATAAAGAAATGACACTAAGCCCTATTCGGAATCCATGAGTTTTATCACTGAGGTGATAAGTACATTTATTTTTACAGACGTCCATATGAGAAACAATTACCGTCCGAATCGGGCTATGACGTGACTGTGGTCAAAGTGAACGTGTGTTCCTGCAGAACATTACTCTTACCTATTGGTTACTACTGAGTTTGTGATTTTATTCGTCTTTATCATCTTTATTATTATTTTAATTTTTAATGTAGAGATTTAAACTATATTCACTATATACAATGCTTAACAAATGATGGTTTGTGCCACTACAGCTCTAACCTAAACAGTACTGATGATTACCAAAATCATTTTTTAGCTTTCTGTATTGGTTAGTCCTCCAATATGCATAAGCTCTTTAGTAACAGTAGTAGGCTGTTTCTAATGCTATAATTATTGCTATTATTAAGGAAAGGCAGAGAGCTTTATAGTGTTTTTTTTTTCAGATACCCAATTACAGTCAAAAAGTACTTAAACAATGCCAGCAAGAATGCAAGCTATGAAGGGCACAGAGGCCATTTTTGTTATGTGAATAAATAAAAGTATTTAGTTATAAATAAATGACAATAACATTTTTTTTTTATTTAAACAATTTTTTGACAGATTCCTAAAATTCCTAAAATGTGTTTTCTCTTTATTATGGCAGGTGGTCTAATAAATTGTTAAGAAAAGCATTCAGTTGGAACGTTTGTTTTAAGGACATTGGGCAGAATGTGGAATGTGGTTATTTGTCATAACAGAAAAAAAGAAAATGGTTTGTTTTAATCCGATTAATCGGGAAAAAAAATAATCGACCAACTAATCGATTATCAAAATAATCGTTAGTTGCAGCCCTAAAAATAACCAATCTCATTGGTCGGCCAGTTTTTAACGCGGCGCGTCAAACCAAAAAAAACGAGCCCGAGGCGTTTTTTAAAAAGTGCCGCTTTTACGCCTCGCATTTGCACATCTGTGTTCACACTCACATTGGGGCTCTTCGTTTAGTCACAAGGCGTTAAACTTCGGCCATAATCGCGTGCGATATTCCTCCCGGTGTGAACAAGCCTTTAGACTAGTAAATGTACAAACACCTTACCCAAATTAGCTGCTGTGTATTTTGTTATACTTGACTTGATCTTGGATTTGAAAGCTTTTAAAGACTATCCAGAGTTAGTGGTCACTAAAGACTGAGGTCAGTGCAAGGTCAGAACGCTGTTGTATTCTGAGAGCGAAAAAACATTCCTCACCTGCAGCTTTGCATATGAGGTCATTCAACATGCATGCACAGAAAAACCCACCTGAGTGCTGCAGGAGATCCCTCATGTGTTGTGAGGGGACTGGTGTGTGATTTGCCTGATCTATGAGTGTTTATTCAACCGTCATTCAGGAAACATGCACCAAACAATGCATGAGAAATGAAACGTCAAAATGGCTTCACTGCAGGTGTTGGTATGTTTCAAGACTAGAGGGGAGTATCTTCACGCACCTCAAGATTCAGTTTCGATCTAGAGTCACAATCTGATTCCAAAACGATTCTCGATGCATCTCAATTTTTCCAGCAACAGCAAAGGGTTTTAGTGAGATTTTAGACTACTTTATACTATAGTACGCCTGCTCTCATCCAAAAACAGAAATAAAAATAAGTCAGTATAATCCAAATATGTATGAACATTATAAAAATATTAATAAAACTAATCACACAATGATCATTAAAAATTACAATAAATTACTGGAAGTTTACTGGCATCATATAGATATATATATATTAAATATATCCCATTATATAGAATTTTCTGAACCAGTTAAAACAATGTGTACCGATTACTGGCACCGTATAGTTATTTTATTATATTTTGTAAGTCATTCAGTGAGATGTGTCAATAAGTATTATTTATTGAAATAATAATAATAATACATAATGATACATTAAAAATAAGATAAAATAAATATACATTTTTGCTGTTATTTTACTTGGACCATAAGTTTTTTTTTTTCCAGTCAGATTAACAGTTTTACTGTAATTAACATTAAAATTATTATAATACAATAATTACACAATGAAAATTTTAAAAAATAATAAAAAAAAGATTTTGGAAATGTATTTAAAATAATAAGATCAACAATCATAATATTATTATTAATTATTATAATAGCATGATAATATCACTAGATCGATAAATGTAATTGCTTTATTTACTGGCACGGTTATTTTCTTAACAGTAATTAAAAAGTGACGACCATGGTCGATCAGTTAATGTATTACGGTCATTCAACATTTAATATTTCATAGCTCTTTACTAATAATATTGAAAATATATATATATTGCTGTAATCTAACGATTTAGTTAGTCAAATTGCAAAAATAAAACAATAAAAAATTGGTTCCACTGGTTGTCAGACACTTAAGTCATATTGGTCGTTACATAATAAACAATCAATCCAGAATGTAAATCAATCCAGAATCATTGAGAAAGAACCGTGATGCATCAGCGAATCGATTTGTTCAGGATTTGTTTGTGTCCACACAAGGTAGCCTAGACAAAATGCTGTGTGTGTGTGTGTTCAGTTACCTGGTGCGTGAGAGTTGATTGTCTCTCCCTCGTTGTCGGACGAGGCCGTTAGTGGTGAGGATGAGGACGAGTGGGCTGTGATGTCACTGTCGCTGGTGCTGCTGTCCTGGAGCACATCGGGTTTGCGTCTCGCCGCTGCCTCGCGTTTCTGCCGCAGCTGTCGCATGCGCTGCTTCTGCTGCTGGCTGCGCGGGCCTCTGACGCGCACGCGCCCGTTCACCTGCTTCTCCTGGCAGCGGTTCTTCTTGGCCACCATTGCCACGGAGGATGTGTCGCTCTCAGAATGCGAACGCCGCGACTTCCTGCCGGCCGTCTGAGCGGGTGCCGGCGCTTCCTCCGCCGATGAAAGCGTGTCGGAGTCTCCAAGGTGACCGGAGGAGGAAGGCGACCGCAGGCAGACGGAGGAGTCACTGTCGTCCTGTGTGCAGGATTGGGCGGCAGCCGGGGGCGGGTCCGTTTCCTGCGGCTGCCCAGGGGCGGAGTCTCTATGAAGCTCCTTTAGTAAGCATGGCATGGAGAGCAGGCCGGGGGCAGGCTGTTTATCAGGACTCTGCGAGCTGATTGGCTCCTCGCATGATGGTGAGCTGGTAGGCGTGGTCTCTTGTCTCAGGGGCATGTCCAGCTCCTCTGTTGTGGCCCCGCCCTCTATGGGGCATTCAGGGAGCTCGTTGGCCTTCTGGGCATCAGTCATCTCTGGAGGGCGGGGCCAGGGGCGGAGTCTCTGAAGTGGCAGTTGACTGGCGATAAACAGGGGCAGTTGACCTGGAAAACAGGAATTGTGTGTCAATAGAAATAAACTGCTGAGTAGGGAGATTTTTCAGATTTGATTGATTAATTCAAATGTAATGTTTTGCCACTATTTTATTTTTTTAGAAATCGAGGAATCGCGATTTTGAAAAGAAATATTACCAAACGTTAGAATTAGACACTTTGACAATATGCCAATGATAGCAGTAAAGCGAAAAGAACAATCCAACCGCATGTTGGCGCACAAGATTAACCGCTCACGTGTGACGCGCTCATATCACACAATGCGCTTTTGTGTTGACAAAGATGCGATGCAGGCAGTGGAATAGGAAAAACATGCAGGAAGATGGGAGTTGAACTTATTTTAACTTGAGCGCCGTGTTTTTAGAATGCCGTTTCATGACATAGATGCTACAAGCGATGCGAGCACAATAGTCAAACGCATTCATGTTTACATAGAAAAAAATGGAATGGAAAATCAGCGCAATCGAATAAAAAAAACCTGTGAAGAACTACTGTATGTCTGATATGTCATGTTTGCATCATGGCGACAGGCTGAAAGCTGCTGTTCATTGTTTTTACAGAACATTTATAGTAAATAATAATCTACTGGGGTGTATTCCAGAAAGCACGGTTAACTTAAGTCAGCTAAACCCTGAACTTTCGGTTGATTAACCACAAACCTTGCTTACTCGACACCGGGGTATGTTGGGTTCCAGGGAGTATTCTTAAACCATGTATACTCCATGGTTAACAGCAAAGCATGTGCACACAGAGCGTGAATCGACATTCACTATGGGGACACTGATGCTAATCAAAGGCGGAGCCATACTACTTTTTCTTTCTTCCTGTTTCAAATGAGGCCATTTGCATACTTGTGTTCATATCGCCACCTAACTTTTGTTTGTGCATCATTTTCTTTTTTTTCCATTTAATTTTGACTTCTTCAAATACACAATTAATATACGTTTGATGCCTAATATTAATAAGTCATATCATGATAGCATGTTATTATAGAATAAATTATAGAAAATGTCCGCATGTGCTGATAGCTCTTAAGTGACTACCCCTGAAACAGAACCTACTCTGGAGTTCAGGTTTATCTTCATAGAGCCCGTTGCTAGGCTACTTACATACCCTGAAATTTTACCTCCGTTTTTGGAACCGACAACCGCGTTCATCCGCCTTGCTTACCCTAAACATACCGGGTATGTCACTAACCGCGTTCTGAATAACCCCCCTGTGTTAACTTTTAATTACCTTGACTTTTGATGGTTTTTTAAAAGCATTTTCCTTTTCTCATATTATTTCTGAACATAGATGTAATAAGACAGTTGTACAAGATGTAGTTGTTGTTAAGTATATTTAACAATATTGTTTACATTTACATCATGTTTTGACAACTTCATGTGTGGTTACTTGGAACAGACTTTCTCTTTAAAGATGGGGTAAGCGATTTTTCAAAAACACTTTAGAAAACTGATTCGGCCGAATAGCAAAACAAACTTGTAGCCAATCAGCAGAAGGGGCGTGTCTACTCATGATGTGGAAGAGAGAACGTTCAGTGCACAGGACAGACAATAGTGAGCCGAGCGACAGAAAGATAGAGACAGCGGATAAAAAACAAAAGAGGAAAACATCTACGAACGATAAGGCAAGAAGTAAGACCCGTGTAAATATCGGATCAGATTTCCAGCGCTGGTGAGAACTCAAGGAGCGGAAGGCCTGCGATCGGACGCCGAGGTTGCTTTGTTTCTTCTCGATATGTGAGTAACACCGTGTCTGCGCCGCAACAGCAAAAATCTGTCTAGTACACTGGTCGCGACAAAGCGACCGCTGAAAATCATATGAAATGTGTGTCAGCACGTCATAAACAGAACACGGCAGCAGTTTTCTGTTCTGTCGGGGATTTTTTTGGGCTAGCGCCGCATCCATGTAGATCCATAGACTAGTAGGCCTTCGCAATAATCAATACTATCGACTTATCCGTCGCATATATGTACATGACCCTCAAGCTTTTGGGGGCCTATCTCGGCCATTATATTTACTTAAAAATTAATGTCACCATGTTTTTTGCATTCCACTTGCGCCTGTGTCTTTTGCAACGTGGTGTAGTCGGTGCTAGTTCACATTTAAAAAATGCTTCTACAAACAGAGTTTAATCTGCAGATATGGTCTTGTTTCTGACTGCTGACATCTGACTGCTAAGTAGTGATTGTGGTTTTCAGCAATAGTGTGCACCCTTAAATTACAGAGAAATCTGTATATGAGAAAAGTCTCCAAAAATAGCTGTGCATTTTTCGTTTTTTCTACTTGTTACTTTGCACTTTTTTTGTTAGAAAATGTTTATTTACTATTTATTCAGGTTTGTTAAGATATCTAATATTTTGATACTTAATTTCCACGATCTAAATATTCTTAAATTAAATGTTTGTTGTCATTTGGAAGTGTGTAGACCTTCTTGCCACTGAATATATAATCATAATGTAATGCTGTTACATTATGATTATATATTCAGTGGCATACAACGGTATTTAAAATTACAATATCACTTATCGCAATTATTTCTGAGGCAATATATCGCACAACAAAAAGTTGTTATCGTGACAGTCCGACGCATATATTTGTACTATATATATATATATCTATCTCCTAGGTTGGTAGAAACATCACTGTATTATGAGTTTCTATAGTATTTTTCGCGTCGCTCCATGGTGTAACATTGGTTTTGCTTTGTTTCACAGCACTAATCGTTGCCTGGGTTGCGTACGTATTTGTGGGGAGCTATCAAGATAGGGGTGTGATCTTTTTGGGTAGGGGGCGTGTTTGTTTTGGTGATTTCAAATGTCAACATTGGCTACCATAAATCGCTTACCCCACCTTTACTAGATGGTGTAATAAAATAAAGTTACTTGAATCATGTTGTAGTTACATGTTCAAGGTGAGTAGTTAAAAAAAAAAAAAAAAAAAAATCAAGAATTGGTCAAACATTTTGAAAAAAAAAAAAAAAAAAAAAAAAGAGATTTTAATTTTTTTGCCATATGGCCAGTCCCAGTCTATTGTGACAAATGTCTAATGTGTATATGGTTAGTTCGGTTTCTCATTCATCGACCACTGCTGGGTGGCTTCGGGTAACCAGCCAGAACGCTGAACTATCACGCACCAGTGAAGCTCTTATCAACCTTTCTACATGTCATCAGACTCCAATGCACAATGCTGCATTTCACAACAGCCTGGCCTTGAAATGCTTAATCAAGTGTTTGAAGAGGCCTCGGTCACAACGCATGAAAACTTACAAATAGGGTTTTACTATATTAAAAACCATTTAATAGAGACTGATCTCACAAACAGCAACATATATGCAATATATTTAAATCCTAGATCACAATATTTCAATGTAAGCATAACTAGAAAAGTTCATACCGACTATAAACATATTCATAACTTCATAAATTCAAACCAAAAATATATATAAAAGTTTATACTGACTATATAAATATTCATGACTTTATTTGATTCATTCCATGACAAAAAAAAAATCACAATTTTAAATTTCTCTCATAAGTTTTCCATAACCTGTGAAACAAAATCCTACAAATATTTCAATTCTTCTCTCCAGACAAGCAAAATCAAAACTTTACTATTGTAACTCATGACCGTTTTACAATTAACACCAAAAAACAGAAATCTGATGCTCAATACTTGAAATACATATGTACACATAAAATAATGGCATCAAAAATTTGGAATTTGATTTTTGTAAACTGATTTTTGTATACACTACCATTCAAATATTTGGGATCAGTAACATTTTTTATGTTTTTTTAATGTAAAAACTTAGTAATCTTTATGCTCAGCAAGGCTGTATTTATTTGATCAAAAAAACATTTTTTTTAAAAACCAGGAAAAAAAGGTAGTATTGTGAAATATTATTGCAATTTCTAATATTGATTTCCTATTTTAATATACTTGAAAACAGCTGCATCACAAATTATATTTTAATCAGCATCATTACTCAGTCTTCAGTGACACATGATCCTTCAGAAATCATTCTAATATGCTGATTTATTATCGGTGTTGAAAATTGTTTGATTCTTTGATGAATAAAAAGTTTAAAAGAACAGCATTTATTCAAAACAGAAATCTTTTCTAACAATATGTCTTTACTATCCATATCCATTGAACAATCCTTACTGAATAAAAGTAGTAATTTCTTTAAAAAAAAAAAAAAAAAAGAAAAGAAATTATATTAACCCCAACGTTTGAATCGTAGTGTATGCCACAAATTTCACTTTGAATAGCCCTAAATACTGTTCTTTTTAACTTTTTATTGATCAAATAATCCTGAAAAAATTATCGCAGTTTCCAAAAAAATAACCAAGAAAATAATAAAATTAAGCAGCACACTGTTTCAATATGGATTACAAATCAGCAGAAGATCTTCTGAAGATCATGTGACACTGAAGACTGGAGGAAACGATGCGAAATTACAGCTGCGAATACTCAGGAATAATATCTTTAAAGTGTTTATCAAAATGAAAAAAAACTTATTTAAAGAAAAATTAAAATTTCACAAAAATTTTGTCTCTTTTCAGATTTTGATTATGAGGCAGCCTCATGATCAATAAAGAATCTTCCTTAAAACATTTAAAAAACCTACTGATTTGAAGACTTTTGAACGGCACTCTAGTAGTGTGTGTGTATGTATATATATATATTAAAAGAGTTCCGGTCCATGATTCTGATTGGTTGAGCCGCGTTCGAAGCTGTTGTAAATGACTCTACAAACATACACCTGTGTTTACTTCTGTGTGTTGCTCGGCAACAACTTTGTTGGAACCACAACTGTTTCTGAGGAACTACATTGTTTGGCGGAAGAATACAGTTTTTATTTATATCATTACACTTTATTTGCTCTGTTTTATTCTGTGAAACCTTACTAGGTATATGGAATAACCGTTTTATAAAAGCAATTAGCCCCGCTTCGTGTCGTGCCTAGCAACGCCCCTTAGCCGTTACAGATTCACTGTAAACCACGGCTTCTTGCTGTAATAATTTATTTTTCTAATTAACAGTACAACAAGAAACAAACAAGAACTTGTACTGATAGTTTGAACGTTACATTTGGAAAGGCTGCACTATGCGAATACAGACACTGCAGCACAAACACTCGTCCTGCGACACACTGTTGCTGGAAGCTGCACAGCTGCTGCACTTTAACCGGTGCGTCTGCACGTCGCGAGGATATAGCCCACGTTCATGCATGTATAAAGGCGTGCATTAATTAAAGTGAAAGTAGGTTTGGGTCAAAACTGCAGTGGAGGCTCAAAATGGAAGGGCGCAGTGATAAGAGCGCGCTCGATAACCGTCGACAGCAGCTTAACGTTACCTGGTTCAAATCTGTCCTCATGTGTGTGTCCTTTGGAACATCTCAGGCTCGCAGCACCATATTCATGAGGAAGATATGGAGTTAACTGAAATGTTATGGAACAACTGTTGTGTGTTCTCGACTTTCCGACCGCTTTAGCACGGTTTGCTCGTTTAAAATGTCCCCACTAGCCGTCGCTGGAACAAACGCGTAGTCGTCATTTCCGCTGCGGCGGAGGCGGGAAAAACAAAAGGCGCCACCGTGAGATTCGGAGAGGAATTGCGTTTATTACAAACAGCACCGCACAACTTAGAAGTCACGTCTATTACAATTATCAACACGCTTTTATTTCATTGTTCATTTTCTAAATATATTTTTTGTTAATTATCGAGATAAAGTGTTCATGAAGTCCACTTTCTGCTCCAGCTGGGCATCCAGGGCAGCCTTGGGGGAAAAGAAAACGTTTCACAAAACTATATCCAACAAAGAGAAATCATATTTAATAATAATAATAAAAAAAAAAAACTAAATATAAAGAATTACAGCTCGCGTTGGGCTTCCTCGATTTTCACGCTTGCAAGTGGTGGACTCTGAAGAAGAAAAAAAAAGTACAACCGTAATGACAACATTATAAGTATTATTGACATACTATTATAGTTTTTATTAATATTTTGAATCAGTTTTTCAGTTTATACTTTCCATTTTCATTTTACTTAAAGCTTTAGTAATTCTGTTGGGTGTTTATGACTTTTTTTTTATGTCTATGTAGTTTTTATTAAATTTAATTCTTATTTTTGTTTTAGTATTAGTTAAAAAAAGTGAAGTGACATGTGGCCAAGTATGGTGACCCATACTCGGAATTAGTGCTCTGCATTTACCCATCCAAAGTGCACACACACACAGCAGTGAACACACACACACCGTGAACACACACCCGGAGCAGGGGGCAGCATTTATGCTGCGGCGCCCGGGGAGCGGTTGGGGGTTCAGTGCCTTCCTCAAGGGCACCTCAGTCGTGGTATTGAAGGTGTGAGTGAGCGCTGTACATTCACTCCCCCCACCTACAATCCCTGCCGGCACGAGACTTGAACCCACAACCTTTGGGTTACGAGTCCGACTCTCTAACCATTAGGCCACGACTTCCCTATCGACTTATTTTAGTACATTAAGTCAATCTAAATTACAATTATTTCAAGTAATTTAGTTTTAATTATATATAATAACCTGTAACCTACAGTATATAATAGTGATAATAAACTGAGAAAAAGGGTTAAAAGAACAATGATAGAATTTTAAAACAATTAGCAACAAAATTATTTAATTTTTTTTGTTTTAGACGTGGATGTGATTATTTTATTAAATAATGTGTCCTTCATACTGTGCAATGTGCTATGACAAAATAATTATTTATTACCCAACCCACGCATCAAACAACAAAAGCAAGCGGTGCTTTCCTATGCAAAACTCACAAGATGGTTTCCATGTTCAATAAAACAATTCTGTCATTCTGTCAATTCATGCAAGTTGTACTTACAGCGCTCAAATCACTATACGGCTCTAGTTTCTTCTTCAAAGGTAGTGTTTCCTCTTTTAGAGCTGCGATTTTCTAAGTATAGAATAAAAGATGAGAAAAAAGATGCAATTCAATTTCATACCAGCTTGTAAGTGCAGTTCTGTTACAGTGCATATTCCTTTATGAACATTTTAAAGGGGTCATATGATCTTGCTAAAAAGAACATTATTTTGTGTATTTGGTGTAATGAAATGGTTTATGCAGTTTAAAGTAAAAAAAACAAATTTTCCCAACTAAGTACATTATTGTTTCTCCTCTATGCCCAGCCTTTTTGAAAGGCGTCGATTTTTACAAAGCTCATCATTCTGAAAAAGCGAGGTGTGCTGTGATTGGCCAGCTATCAGTGAGTTGGATGGCCAATTACCTCACGGTGGCGACGAAATGTACGCCCCTCACATACTGTGATGCGCCTGTCTGGCGGAGCGTGGTGATTCAAAAACATGAAAACCCATTATAAACGAGGCATTTGTTGCATTCAGTGGGGACATAATTACGGATTATAATGACTTATACTGTCTTTTTACACGTTGCATTGCAGGCATCGCGCCGCATCATAAATACAACTCTGTCTCATTTGTGATCAGGAGAATGACAAACACAAGTGCACTAATACACTGCTCAAACTCGCGTTGAATCATCAGTGGCATAATTCTTTAAATGCAAAAGTACTTACCGACTGTGAGTCAGACAGACGGCATTGTAGTTACTCTCCAAGTCTCCGGAAACGGTCCTCCATTAAATGCGCTGCACACACTTGAATATTTGGGTCGTACTGTTCTGGAACTGTGTTGTAAATATAACTTAACCACTGATTTATAGTCGTGTCCTCTTTTGGAAGACCAAACGAAGTAGTTTCTCTTTCACAACGAAAAACACAGCGGCTAGAGTGAGGGGAGCAACCGGCTAGCGTCTTGCGCTGAGGCGGGATAGGTGGAGTGAGGCCGGGCTAGGTGAGCTGAGACAGGCAGGGGGGGTCGAGAAGAACGGCCGCCGTCAGATTGACGAACAAAACCTAGGCAACAACATGTGATGACCCCGGTCTGGACTCTGCTTTGTCCACGGTGAATGTTGATGTATTCCCTCAGCGACCAGCAGAGCATGTGAGCGGAGCGGAGTGGTAATATTTCCTTAAGAGCGCAGAGCGCCTTTCTGAAGATTCCGCTCCGCTCGCTCAAAACGCTCAGTGCCGCTCGCTCAACCCAGAATGCCGTTTGGTGATTTGCTTGTTCGAGATCGAGAATAGTAGAGCAGTTATGGAGTTCAGATATTGTTTCAATGAAGTTGCAAGCCTTATACATAAATGTAAAGTAAAAAATCTAAGTTAAGAATAAGCAGGGAGAAGAAACTGAGAGGGAGAGCGGGGAGAGTTAGTAAAGATTCATATTGGAATATGAAGCGGCACATTGCCAGAAAGCACGAGGATGTGCTAAGCAAACATGGTGCTGCAAAAGGTGAGCTAGTTACATACCATAATAAATGAATAAACAGGTAGGCTAAGGTTATATTCGGTTGTACGGAGCCCCGATCATGACATGCAGACAAGCACGGCCAACGAATTTAGAATAGGCTAGTTCTCTTTTATGCTAGGACTAAATCATGGGCACGAATTAAGAATAAATTTTTTGGTTTAGTCTAAATTATGGCCACGAATTAAGAATTAATTCTCTTGTTTAGGCTTAGCTGCCACGAATTCATTCGTTCGTTAATTCGTTCGTTCCCTAGTTTTAGTAGGCCTAAATCGTGGAACGAATTATTATATTTCGTAATTACTTATTAAAATCATTATTGCTTAAAATGAATAAATAATAATAAATTAATTTAAAAAAAGAATAAAACCTGCTGACGTCGTAGAAACTAATTGTTAATTCGAATTATATTCGGAGCTCCGTAGTTATTAAATAATCTCAGTTAAACTGTAGACCTAAGCTAACACAAAGCTGTATATAGGCCTAAATACAGAACTACAAAGTACAAAAGATATTAGCCTACACCACTTGGATTTCGGAAAACCAGTGCTGGATCCCTCCCGCAAAATCTTCAGCATCCCCAGTGGTTCTTCCAGCGCTGAGCGAGTGTTTTCGGGCACAGCGAATGCTGAAGCCTGACACTTTGTCCAAGCTAATGTTTCTTAAAGTAAATTCTAAAATCCAGTAAACATCAAGAGACGTTTTAATAGACCACTGTTCCCCGCAGTTATGGTTTATTTTAACTTGACACTAGAAAGTGTGTTTCTTTCATTGACGTCAGTTCATAAACCAAGCGTTCTTTAAGTGCATTTTATCTTGCGTGTGCTTTTCACAGGCTTTATAATCCAGGTGTATTTTGTAAAGATCTACACACATTTCATCTCGTGTGTGTGTGCGTTTGTCTTTTAATGAGCCTGTTTTGAATGTTCTATTGCACAACAACTGCAGCTATTTTCACGGAAATAAAGTTAACGAAAATCAAATACACTTTTTCAGTTTTTGCATTTTAGGTAGGTTTGCTAAGGTTAGATTCATATATTTAATAAAATAAAAGAATTTCGCTCTGAAACATGATAATTGCTATTTATCAGCATGCTTAATTTTAGACAATAATCCAAGAATTTCGTTACAAACAGTAAACAATTAGGCCTACTAGAGAAATTTTATGTCAGAGCGGGATCTGAGCGGGAACTGGTTCACGGTGAGCGTGAGCGGAATATTAACGGAGCGCTTGCTTGTGCGGTTAGAGCGACTGAGCGGAGCGCACGTCCATAGAGCGGAAAACGTAGCGGAGCGTCACACCGCTCCGCTTCGCTCACATGCTCTGCGGCTCTACGGGCGACCAGCACAGATTCAGCTCCCAGTGCATGGCCGAACGGATATCGTCCTCTTTTGGAAGGCCAAACAAAGTAGTTTCACTTTCACAACATGGCTGCAGCGTCAACAATACTACAGCGAGAATACAAGTTACGCCTTCTTTCTTTGCGTGAACATTTGGGTGGCGTTATGCTAATCTTCCCACATAGTGATGTAGATATGTGGGGGCGTGTTAGAACGAGCCGTTTTAGGTAGGTGTGGCTGACTCTTAACTTTTATAAAGAATATCTCTTTGGATTTGAGACTTTAGTCTTTGCAACTTTACAGATCTTCTTTATGCACCAAGAGATTGTAACACTCCAAAGAGAAAGGAAAATTTAAATCGCATCATATGACCCCTTTAAAACCTTTAATTCCAATAGGAGGTGTGCACAAAAGATATTTATGAAATATATATAGGTTGATTAATGTCTAAATGAATGTAATTAGCCTGCAAAATCAACACAGTTGCACATGGATCATTTTTGGCATTATTACATTTAATTTCAGTAATTACGACGTTGCATGAATATGGCATCAATCTGTAATCTGGTCGAGCGGTTTACCTCTGATAACTGCAGGGTGGCCTGATGGGTAAGAGAATCCTCCATCTGCCGTGAATCCAGCTTTTCCTGTCACACAAACACAGATTCTGTTTGTATAAGGCTGCATGAAAGATATTAAACTATAATTTGACAACTGGATGAAAAATGGTGACAAGCAACTCGTGTGCGATCTTATTCCTGCAAGTGAGATCTCTGGATTTATTCTTCATGAAGTCCATGTTCAGAAGCCTCTCCTCCGCTGTAGCTGCTTCCACCTGCTGTATATGTGTGATCTTCATCAGATCACTGCAAAACAAATGCAAGCTTTAGATTTAAATTAAATACATGTAAAAATGATTAAATAGATTCAATTAGAATAATATACATAAAAATGTAATTAAAACAAATAAATAAAAAAAATTTAATAAATAATACACCTAACAGTTTTAGTACAGTGCTATAGTGTGTAGGAAAAAATATATAATAATGTAACTTAATAGAAACTAAATATTTTCCAAATAATACTTCAGACATATTTATAATATTCTTTTTTCAGACTATAAATTTGGAGTTTATAAAAAATGGGAGCTTTTTAAATTTTTGTATGAGGGGCCCTCACATGAAAATAATCATATTTGGGGGTTCAAGGCATCTAAAAGACTGATTTAGATACAGTTGTGCAGTAGAAAGAGGACTTAAGAAAGCAGAATAAAAATCATGACAGGTAAGATATTGTATACAGTTAATAACACAATAACAGCAATGTGACATGCATAAATGATCTCTTGTGTTTTCTTACTCCTCAAGTTTCTTCCGAAGAACAACCGTTGCAGTCATTTTCTTCCTAACAGCAGAAAGTTCCCACTGCAACCTCCGGTCAGTTTTCTCTGCCTCCAGCACGTCATTGGTCAGTTTATTGATTGCAGGCATATAGCTGGACAGCCAAGAGTGTGAAATCAACCACAAAAATCACAATGCAAATGTCAGACTTAGTTTAACCCGATTTCAGGGTTAAAGGAACACTCCACAATTTTGTGAAAATAAATAGTGCAGTGCCTGAAAACAATCCCCAGCACGCTCCCTGTGCAAGCAGGTGGTCACGTTGGTTATGTTGACAGAAGTTAGCCTATTTTCAGGCGCTGCGTAATATCATTGCGCCTGCTGCACCCATGGTACGGCAGCAAAGTTCCTTGATTATTACGCTGGAATGAGAGTATAGTTCCTAGTCATATCGGCCTAGAAAATAACAACTTTTCATTTTCCGTCAGTCTTAGTACACGATGTAACTACAGAAGAGTCAAGTTTTAAATAGGAAAAATATAGAAACTCTTTGGCCATTTTTGAGTGAGATGCTAACGGTCTAATCAGATTCAATGATTTATGCTAAGCTACAGCTAAAAGTGCTACCGTCAGACCCAGAGATCGGCTGAATGGATTCGAAAATGGTAAAACAACTGTTTAACTCAGGGGTGCCCAAACTCGGTCCTGGAGGGCTGGTGTCCTGCAGAGTTTAGCTCCAAGCCTAATTAAACACACCTGAATCAGCTAATCAAGCTCTTAGTAGGTATGTTAGAAACTTCCCAGCAGGTGTGTTGAGGCAAGTTGGAGCTAAACTCTGCAGGACACCGGCCCTCCAAGACCGAGTTTGGGCACCCCGGTTTAACTCTAGGGGAGTTGGAAAATTAGAGCCTATTTTCAAAAATAGTGGCGTGTTCCTTTAAGATTAGGTTCCAGAACCACAATGCATCTCGACTCAGGAACATGCCTAAATCATCTCGTGCTGTATATGATGAGTTTATGTCTGAGCATTATTTCACCTCCCAAGTGACGTGTCTCTGAGTTTGAGCACTTCAGCAGTTTCCTCCAGCGCCGACAGCAGGTCCACTGTGGGTTTGGAAAGTCCTCCCGCCTGAAGTCCCACCGCCTGGAGAAGCACTTCTTGGAGATGAGCTCCTGTCAAGGACCACAAACCCCAAATTAATTTATTCCACAACAAAAAAAACTGTACACTTACAGAATCGTTATGCATTTGTCAGACTACTTCTTCCAAAGTGACTGTCTCAGAGTCTCACCATCGCTGCTGTACTCTTCTGTTTTCTGCTTGTGGTCCTCGATGAGCATCTCTGCCTCTCTGCATCTCATCTCACTGCTCTCCGCCAGCTCGTACAGAATCTCCACTGTGCACGTGTTCACTTCAAACTCCGGCACCGGCTGCTGCCCGAACACCTTCTTGAGCCACTGGCTCACCTGTAATTACACAGTATATGCAGATGCACTGTAAATGCTACATGCAGGTGTTTTGAGATTCAAGAATCAATATTTACTAGAATAAAACCAAGTTGTTTGTGTCAGAGCATCATGGTACGTTGATATGATTCTGAATGACTGCCATATGCATTGCCATTTTTTCCCAAACTATAAAGAATACCATGGTATTGCTATAGGACATGTTCAAAAACATAATAGTGCCAAGGTATTTTGTTCTTTCTGTTTTGTCCACATCTACCATATAAGGGCGTGATGCATGATATCATTAAAATTACATTAAAAACATTAAAATTGTGTACGCAATGAATCTAGTATAATTAGACTAGTAAGTGTATTTAGTACAGATAAACAAACAACGGAACTGCAGTGAACGTTTACGCGTTTGAAGCGATTTACATCGTATTCAGTACTTTATTAGCTTAGTGTATATAACGCTAATGTATTCTACAAAGACATTAACTCACGATTTTGCTTTTCTCGCACATTTTTCCACTAACTGTGTGTCACATTTACTTGACAAAGTTCCGAACACAACAACTAAACGTCCCGCCACTGAATTTGTTCTTCTATTTCCGGGGTCTCAAAGCGCATTATTCATTGGCTGCCCAAATGACAAATCGACCAATGAGATTCTGGGATGCAGAAGCACCGCCCAATTACAACAAACAAAACATTTCAAGGGAATTTCAAGAGGAAAAAGAAACAATGCATTAATAATTGTCAATATATATACATTTTCACAGTACAACATTCTCTTTTAAACAATAATTTAAGCTCAGCATGCTTTTAAAGAATAAATAACCATTTATTGGAACCACCAACTTTATCACTAGGTCATCATTCAGCCATATATATATATAATAATACATGATATACTGCATTTTCAAAAAAGTGTTTTATTTAAATGTTTTTTATGGAGTCTCTTGTGCTCATAAAGGCTGTATTTATTGATCATTCAGCCAAACTGTAATATTGTAAAATATTATTGCAATTTTAAATAATTGTTTTCTATTTTATTATATTTTAAATTGTAATTTATTGCTGTGATGCAAAGCTTAATTTTCAGCATCATTACTACAGTCTTCAATGTCACATGATCCTTCATAAATCATTTATTATTGTTATTATTATCTGTGTTGAAAACAGTTGTGCTGCTTCAATTGTTTTTTTTTTTTTTTTGGAATCTTTTTTTCTGGATTCTTTTTGAATAACTTAAAAAGAACATTCATTTTATTTTACAATTAATCTTTCTACCATCTCAGTCTTTACTTTCACTTTTTATTCCTTTACCACATCCTTGCTTAATCAAAGTCTTCATTACTTTATACAATAAAGAGCCAAACTGTACTGACTCCACCTGACCGTATGTTAGTACCACCAGAGTTCATTTGATACAGAGTTTTTATTTAAAATTGTATATTCATAAAAGAATCCGACAACACGTACAGTAAAAAGACGAGCAGACGGCGGCAAATCAGCTTTGCATCACAGAACTCATTATATTTAAAGTATATTAAAATATAACTGTTATTTTTAACTTGCAATACTATTTCACAAAATAACGGGTTTTTTCTGTATTTTTGATCAAATAAATCCATGCCTTGATAAGCCCAAGACTTCTGTTAAACAATATTAAAAACTTACTGATAGATATATATATAATTAAACAAATTCTTAAATAAAGAAATTTCATTTTAATGCTTATTAAAGGACCTATGATGTACCCTGTACATGCATAAAATAAATAATAATAATATATACTAATGTATAATATAAAAATTTAATCAATGCCTATTTGCTTTACAAATATATTTATAAAATAATTAATGTTGGTCAGAATTCTTTTACTTTCTGAAAAGAAGTAATCAGTCATAAAATGTGCATATATATATATGTATGTATATAGTAATCAATACAAACGCCGTGTAATGGACATAACCTTGACTTTATAATATGTTAGAATTTACGTGAACAAAAAAAGTCTCGTCGTCGTGTCGCCGAACTACATCCGGGTCAGGCGCTGACCTTTCCTATATGAGCTGCGCTCGCGACCTCCATTTCCTTCACTCCAGCCGGCCGCTGCAGGAGGACACAAGCTCGAGCTCCCGCTACACAAGCTATCCGTAAACATGCTCTCCGTTCGCGTCGCGGCGGCTCTGGCCCGCACCCTGCCCAGACGGGCCGGATTCGTGAGTCTCATTTTGTGGTGTTTTAACGAACGCGGAGCCGGTGAATGTCAGCGCCTGTGAATGGCGTGAGGGTGCGCGGCGCCATCTTGCATTATGAAGGGCCCGCGTCTGCTGCGTCTCGTTTAGCGTTATTTGAGTCTCGTTTTCAGCTACAGCTATGTGTAGTTTAAGGGAACGGAATCTACGTGTTTTGAGTTTGTATTTAAATTAGAAAAGCGTACGATTGCATGTTTAGCAAGGTTGTGATCAATGAATGACTTTCCCAATTGAAGGTCAGGAAATGCTGCCTGGGCGAATGACATGTTAACTTCACTGTGAACTTGGTGGCTTTTTAGTGTTTAATGTTTTGGCGCGTCCATAATCTATCACTTTTTTTGTTGCACGGTAGTTCAATCTTCATTTATGCGGAAGTTTGGATGACGACGTGGTGCTTCGTCCCGCAGTTTTTGATAACTAAAGGCAATCAGACAATGCTTCATTGCAAATGAGAAGCTAAACAACCACACTTTGTTTAGTATTTGTAGTTGGTCTGCTTTTAAAATCTTATTTGAAGGAAATCATGGGGTTAGCTCCAGTATTGTGGTTGCTGATCACACATGAAGGTCAAGGGCTCACATGCAACAAGCTTGGATTTTTATGGCTGGCTCTTGAGGTGTATGTGAATCACAGACATTATCATTGTGGAATTCTAGCCAGTATGTTTGCTGTTGCAGGTTTCCAAGAATGTTGCTGCTGCATGCGTTGGAGCAAAGAACCTGCACACTGCCAGACCATGGCTGCAGAAGACAGGTTATTAAATACTACTTTTGGGTTTTAGTTTTTTCATTTAAAGTTCTTGGATTATTGCATTATTTTTTGTTTTGCATTGAGTCATGCACACTCAAAATGCTTTGCATTATTTCTCAGGCACAGCGGAGGTGTCCAGTATTCTGGAGGAGAAGATTCTTGGAGCTGATACTGGTGCTGATCTGGAGGAGACGGGCCGTGTGCTGTCCATCGGTGACGGTATCGCTCGTGTGTACGGGCTGAGGAACGTGCAGGCTGAAGAGATGGTGGAATTCTCCTCCGGCCTGAAGGTGCGTTAGCAAGGGGTCAAGAGGTCATTGCTGAGCCAGATGCTTCAAGATGATTGATATTCTGCTTAATGCGCACAATCTACATAAGTTTTGGCTTTGATTGACTCTGATCGTATATTATTGAAGTTACAGATGCATGTTTTGAGAAACTGGTGTGCATATGCTTACCAGTCAAGTATTGACTTTTTTTAAAATTATTTTAATTTGAAGTCTTATTTATGAATAACTTGTTAGTTTAATGTAAGTTCTAGGTTTATTACTTCGTGGTGTTCTATTTAAAATAAGTTGAAATTTTACATACTGAAGTAAAGTGTGATGCCATTTAAGTAAAATGGTATAGCATAGATAACTTAGTTTTTTGTTTTCAGTATGAAATGGTGTAGTAGGAATACAAATTTTTAATAAAATATAAATTAAATACAGTCTGCCTAGGGCTGGACAATAATTCAATATCAATATGTATCGCGATATTTTATTTTATTTTTTTCAATAACAGTGATATGGTTTTTAAACACATTTCCGATATTTCGATATACATTACCAGTGTTTCTCATACATTGATGTATTTGTGCCGTTTGACTTCATTGAATAAACATGAGCACGCACGTTTCAAATTCAAAACTTGTCGCGGGTGTTTATATGAATGTTCTCGAAGGGAACCCGACTTGTCTCAGAATAGTTAGATGGCATTTATTCTGATAAAGTAGCGCATGAGCGGAGTGCTTGTTACAGCCGTATGGAGGAAGACGAAACCGTTAGGTCTGCCGCTCTCACAGCGCCTCCTGTGGCAGACAAGCAGTTTTTCCATTTTCAATAAGCCCGTCTCCCGCAACAGGTTTTTGTTCTCTTTTTTTTTTTGCTGCCGCAACCGGAGAACTTTCATATTTTTTTTTATCATGTGAAGCACATTGTTTCAATATATAACAATAATCAGCAGACTACATTTACCAGTCCAAGTTTGTGAACAGTAAGATTTAAGGGTGTGTGTTTTTTTTTTTTTTTTTTTTAAAGAAGTCTCTTCTGCTCACCAAGTCTGCATTTATTTGATCCAAAGTACAGCAATTTAGAAATATTTTCTATTTGAATATATTTTAAAATGTAATTTATTCCTGTGATACAACGCTGAATTCTCAGCATCATTACTCCACTCTCCAGTGTCACATGATCCTTCAGAAAACATTCTAATATGCTATATCAATATACAGTTGAGATTTTTGTTTTTCAGGATTATTTTGATGAATAGAAAGATCCAAAAGATCAGCATGTATCGGAAATAAAAAGGTTTTGTAACATTATACATATTCCAGCAAAAGCTGGGAGCAGGGATGAGTTTTTTTTTTTTTTTTTTGGAAAAGAAATTATAGAAATTAATACTTTTATTTAGCAAGGATGCTTTAAATTGATCAAAAGTGATGATAAAGAAATTTATAATGTTACAAAAGATTTCTATTTCAGATAAATGCTGTTCTTCTGAACATTCTATCAAAGAAGCCTGAAAAATATCTACTCAACTGTTTTCAACATAATAAATGTTTTTTAAACAGCAAATCAGAATATTAGAATGATCTCTGAAGGATCATAGACTGGAGTAATGACGCTGAAAATTAAACTTTGCATCACAGGAATAAATTACAATTTTAAATATTTCAAATAGAAAAGTGTTATTTTAAATAGTAAAAATATTTCATAATGTTACTGTTTTTGCTGTATTTTGGATCAAATAAATGCAGGCTTGGTCAGCAGAAGAGAATTCTTTAAAAACAAAAAAAATCTTACTGTTCAAAAACTTTTGACTGGTATGTTAGAAGATATTAATAATTAATAAGGTGAGTCTGAGATGTTTATTTGACAGTGATTTCACATTTCTTGTTTGTATGAAGGCTAAATACAAATAAAAGGTGAACATTATTTATTTGCGCCATTTTTTTCCTAAAGTTTTTTTAGGTGTCATAGAATGCAAAATGATTTTCATAAGTTTGTATGCACAGACATCTGTTGTGGGAGTTCTTGGCAGTTTTTATAAGGCTTTTTAAATAGTGTTCATATCGATATCGGAATTATATCGTATCGACCGAAATGAAGAAATATATCGTGATATAAATTTTGGCCATATCGTCCAGCCCTAAGTCTGCCTAATTAAATGGTTGTACGAATATTTACTACAAATGAACTGGGTTTTAATGAGTATGCAATCCTGTCACCGTATTGCTTTTGGTTAACTGATGGCTTTTACATTTAATACTCTTATCGTTTCTCTCCATAGGGCATGTCTCTGAACTTGGAGCCTGATAACGTTGGTGTTGTTGTGTTTGGTAACGACAAGCTGATCAAAGAGGGTGACATTGTCAAGAGAACAGGGGCTATCGTGGATGTTCCTGTCGGAGAGGAGCTGCTCGGCCGTGTTGTGGATGCTCTGGGAAACCCCATTGATGGCAAGGTCTGACCACCAACTGGATACTTGCATAGTTTTAGCTCTTCTTAATTTCTTTATCGAATAGTTGTCATACTTGAGTTGACCAATTGGTCTCCGTTTCTCCTCCAAAGGGACCCCTGGGCTCTAAGCAGCGTAGGCGTGTGGGTCTGAAGGCCCCTGGCATCATCCCCCGCATCTCTGTGAGGGAGCCCATGCAGACCGGCATCAAAGCCGTGGACAGTCTGGTGCCCATTGGCCGTGGCCAGAGAGAGCTGATCATTGGAGACCGACAGACTGGGTAAGGTAGTGACTTGATTAATTTAAATGCTTGCTTCATTTGTGCATGGTCATCCATTTCAATTGGTTTCCTCCAGCAAAACCGCCATTGCCATCGACACCATCATTAACCAGAAACGCTTCAACGATGGCACTGAAGAGAAAAAGAAGCTGTACTGCATCTACGTGGCCATCGGTCAGAAGAGATCCACCGTGGCCCAGCTGGTGAAGAGGCTGACGGACACCGAGGCCATGAAGTACACCATCGTGGTGTCCGCCACCGCGTCTGACGCAGCTCCCCTGCAGTACCTGGCTCCATACTCCGGCTGCTCCATGGGCGAGTACTTCAGAGACAACGGCAAACACGCCCTCATCATCTACGACGATCTTTCCAAACAGGTGAGAACTTTGTACTAAAGCTGCGGTCTACTATTTAGTGAACTTTCGCAGGCCAAATCTAGGAACCCACTGAATACAGAACTTCATGTGAGGGTGAAAGATTTAGTCCGCTAGCTCAAATTGGCTGTGGGTTTGCCACGCTGACCAATAGAAAGAGGCTTGGTTTGTACAAAGTGACTTCTATTGCCTTGTCCAAATACCCACACTTGCGGTCTTGGCCACTTGAGTGCGCGTGCGTGCGACAGGAAGTAAGTGTGCAAGTCTGTCCCATGTCTTCAAAATGCCAAAGTGCAGTGCCCTTAATGGATACTAAATCCACACTATCTCGAATACCGCTCCAGAGCGCTATTCAAGGCTGTGTATCCCATCATGCATCATGTTCTGGAAATAAATCGTGAGACTTTTTGCCGAGATCTCGCGAGCGGTCACTGAAACCTTTCCAATGCAAGTTAAATAATAATTATAATAAGATATTACATATAATTTGGTAGAAAGTGTTTTTACTTTTATTGGTGCAAAGATGAGTTGTGGTTTTATTTTGTACAACATTTGCAACTGATTTTTATCATTTAATTAGAAGCACCACAAAATTAAATTGTCATCTTTTATAGGGACTACTGAAAAAAAGACATTTTAGAATGTAGAAGTTTTTATTTTTTTAGGTATTTTTTATTTTTATAATTGCAAAGTCTTTCAAATTAAAATGTAAAATAAAGCTGTGTAAACACTTGCAATTTTACAACACTACAAGTGTGTCCCATCAGGTAATGAAAAGTTCGACACACACTTGTCGCCTTCATCCTCACTTGAACACTTGGGCAAAATACAGGAAATACAAGTAGTCAAGTGGTCAAGTGCAAAGACTGCAAGTGTGGGTATTTGGATGACAGCCTATGTGAGCTGTGCTTTAGTCATCGCTACACTGACTATGCAATGACCTTTTTTTGCCTACAATACTGCTAGTGTGAATATCAAACTCCAAGTTGTGTTTGGTACTTTTCCCCACATTTTTATAGTGCTGAACTATTTGGGACTTAAGGCTGCATGATTGGATTATGAATATTGTGAATTTTAATTAAATCCCTGCATGTTTCCGCACAAAGTGCAGCAATTTTCTCTTGGATATGAGGAGCTCATTATCAGCTGGTGTTTGCACTGGCTTGTTTCACAGTAAATGCTGCCTCTGCTGAGTTTGGAGCGCTTTAATGTGCATTAGCAGCATGCACCAAAAACGTTTTCAAAAGAAACTTTAAGGGCTTTCTGTCATAATTTCAATGCTTTAATGTTTGAAAATAAATTAAAGCAGCCATAACTTTTTCTCTGTTGCAATAAAATCTATTTCTTGAATGCACGTTTGTATTAAGTGCATTTAAATGCTCTGACATATGTATAAAATAATATTTTTGCTTCATTTTTATAGCCGTATTTAAAATGCTGAATTTTGTCAAAATTGTGCAGCAGTATAAACGGGCAAAAATGTTTTCGGTGGGGTGTTGGGGGTTCCCCACACCCCCACCCCAAAAAATCATGCAGCTCTAATGCGAATTATGTAGTCCCCAAATAAATTTAAAGTGTTCACCACCACATGCATGCTTTAGACCAAGGGTGCCCAACCCTGCTCCTGGCGATCAACTGTCCTGCAAAGTTCAGCTCCAAACCTAATCAAACACACCTAAACAAGCTAATCAATGTCTTCAGGATCATTAAAAAATCACAGGTAGGTTTGTTTGATTAGAGTTGGAGCTAAACTGTGCAGGACAGTCGATCGCCAGGAGCAGGGTTGGGCACCCCTGCTTTAGACTCTCCCAACATCATTAATGCATCTTATGATGCTTTATAAATTGTAATAAAGGACTTTGAATGCAGAGAATAATGGTAAACCTTGCACTCTTCAGGCTGTTGCCTACCGCCAAATGTCCCTGCTTCTGCGTCGTCCCCCCGGTCGTGAGGCCTACCCCGGTGACGTCTTCTACCTGCACTCCCGTCTGCTGGAGAGAGCGGCCAAGATGAACGACAACTTTGGCGGTGGATCCCTCACTGCCCTGCCTGTTATCGAGACCCAGGCCGGAGACGTGTCTGCTTACATTCCCACCAATGTCATCTCCATCACTGACGGACAGGTGAACAACAGCACAAGCAGATCTTCTGCTCAATCAACGATTTGATTCCCAAGCTGATCTTAATCTCTTCCTGCAGATTTTCTTGGAGACGGAGTTGTTCTACAAGGGTATCCGTCCCGCTATTAACGTGGGTCTGTCTGTGTCCCGTGTCGGCTCTGCTGCCCAGACCAGGGCCATGAAGCAGGTTTGTTTTGTCTCCCAGTTGATGCTTTTGAGCTCATTTCTATGTGAAAATGGTTAAAATACCCATCTGTTCGTTTTCTAGGTGGCTGGTACCATGAAGCTGGAGTTGGCCCAGTACCGTGAGGTGGCAGCCTTCGCCCAGTTCGGTTCTGATCTGGACGCTGCCACACAGCAGTTGCTGAACCGAGGCGTGCGACTCACAGAGCTGCTCAAGCAGGGCCAGTACTGTAAGTGCACTGCTGCCCCCTACTGCATGGGAGGACAGGTTCACTCGTAAACTACAGGTTTGTAATGTTCCTGTGCTTTTTGTTAAGCTCCCATGGCCATTGAGGAGCAGGTGGCCGTCATTTATGCTGGTGTGAGAGGACACTTGGACAAGATGGAGCCTAGCAAGATCACCAAATTCGAGAGAACCTTCCTTCAACATGTCATCAGCCAGCACCAGGATCTGCTCACAGCCATCAGGCAAGTTTTCATGAGCATTTCTGTGAGAGAAGCCAGTGAACATAGTTTCACGTCTAAATGTTTGTACTCTTGTGTTTCAGGAGTGACGGTAAGATTTCAGAGGCCTCTGACAAAAAACTCAAGGAGGTTGTGCTCAACTTCCTCTCAAGCTTTGAGTAGACCGTTTCCTGTATCGCTAATGTTGTCAATGTTTGCATAGTGCTTCTACTTAAATTTATAAAAACCCTGAAGAAAAATTCAAGTGGCACTTGATCCTCAATGTACAGAAATCTCCTAACAGAATAAAGTGTTCCCAACTCCATCTTTGTTTCTCTGCATTTATTTTGTGTTGTGATTTATCATTTATGCTGAGATCACCATGAAAATAGCTTTGACGCTGGTATGGTGTTAAAAAGTGAGAATCTTGTGATTTTTTTTTTTATTTTTTTTTTTGTTTTTATTTCGAATGCTGCATGTCCATTATATTTTCTAATTACTTAGTCGAAGCATATGGCAATAATTTAAATGCC
Organism: Sinocyclocheilus anophthalmus; assembly: GCA_018155175.1. Taxonomy (NCBI): domain Eukaryota; kingdom Metazoa; phylum Chordata; class Actinopteri; order Cypriniformes; family Cyprinidae; genus Sinocyclocheilus; species Sinocyclocheilus anophthalmus. Next base: position 855,604 of record JADLZN010010937.1, read on the forward strand.
ATACTTTGAGCATCGTTTAATTTATTCAAACTAATCAGTTAAATTATGAATGGTACCAAAATTATCTTCAGATTTAATGTATTGCAGCTAGAAAGTTTAGGCCTGTCAACTAGTGCATTTTCTAGTAACTTAACATTTATTCTGCATTATCAAGTGCTTTCTAAAGATTCTCCAAATATATATCTTTTATTATAGCTTGACTTTCTAATGTGGTGATTTCTATTTTCAGTTTGTCTAATTTACACATTGCTAATCAATATTTTTAGTTGAGGCCATTTTCATAAATGTAAGGTAGTTGAGTTTCCAGTTAGGATGGGTCCTATTTCAGTTAATGTTTTCATTTAGTTCAATGATTATACTGGTCTGACAATTTTAAAATACGAAAATTAATTGTGAAATGGGAGTTCTGATTTGCTGTGCCCTTGTGTTTGATTCTGTATGTAATTTAAGTCAAGATATTCTCTAATTGAGTGTATTGCTTATGCAGGTGAAGTTGAGAACTTGATTATCTCCCAAATAGCAAGATTTGGGGAATCTGAGGTTTGCATGCAAGCTGAAATCGGGGGGGTTTTTTTAGTCTGATGGTTGCATTGCCTGGGAAAATGAAAATGGTTTGAAAAACTTCATTTTCAAACCTCAACCTAGTTTTGATTGTCTGGCACTGGTTGTAATATGGTTGAGGTCATTTCAGTTCAATGTCATTTCAGGGCAGTTACACACATTCTGCCACTAGAGACAGTCAAGTAAAACTTCTCTACTAGTGTTTGTGTTTCATGACTTTACCACCAGGTGGAAACAGTGCACTTCAGCACATATAAGATGGCAATTTGCTTTTGCTACATAAACCCTGATCAGCTACTATAGGACTTATTTAAATATAGCTTTAAATATACATCTTGAATAGGATTATGGTTACTTTTGAATGGCTGTCAAATGAGAACTATGCTTTATGCAACTATGCTACACTATACAGAACTGACAATTTTTTTTTTATACTATAGTGAGGGAGTAAAATTACGCTCCTTTATACATGGTCATGTGTATATCCACCTACATAAACTTCAGAGACTGCTTTAGATACACAATCTTAAGAATTGGAAGTAGAACGAAATAGGTTTTACATTCTGATGTCAGAACTCTCTACACACACAAGCTATGATTCTTCTGCAAAGAACCATTATTTCTGAGAACATACACACCTACATCTCTGTAGACTCTAATTTGTGTGTCGTCCTATAGCCTCTTGCATAATCTACCTCAGAAAAAACACACAGACCCTCGAGCATCTGCTGACAAAGTACCGTTACATGTTCTCTCCGCATCTCTCATCAGAATCAAATGGCTGGATCCAATTATTAAATTTGCAAAATCAAAGCACAAATCCCTCACGAAAAAAATCATTTTGCGAAGTCTGGAAGAGTACATGTGTAGCTTGTATCGTGGCATGTGTGTAAGATGTTTTTTAAAGGTTCTTTACGCACATTGACTTTGATTTAAAAGCATGCCGTCCTGAAGAACTGGTTCTTTTAGAGTTTAGGATTCTTTTTTTCCCACCACCTTGTTTTTCTAAAATCTGTAACTTATTGATTTTCTGAAGCTCAACAGTACTTGATATCCTTCTTAAAATTGTAACTTCAAATTTGTAACTGGTTTCCTACACTCAAAAAAAAAAAGATGGTTCTTTACACGTAGCAACTGTTCTATTTAGAACCATATCGTCCTGAAGAGCCATTTTACTGTATTAGAGTTTAGGCCTCTTTAAACGCCTTTTTGTTTTTAAAATCTGTAACACTCATTATTGATTTTCTGGAGCTCAACAATCCACCTACACAGACTGTCAACACATCCTCAACAGGCAATTGATTTCTTTCTATAAATGTTAACTTTCAAGTTTTAACTGTTTTCCTACCAGGTAGAGGGGGTGTACTATTACTAAAAGGTTATTTAATAAGATTCTCTAAAGAACTTTCAAAGCATGTTTACTTCTGGAACTTTCTAAAAAAAAGTTCAACACTTAAAAATAGAGGTTCTTCATTGGCATCTATGATTCCATGAATGATCTTTAGCATTCATGGGAGATTTTCAATTCACAAAAGTTTCTTTACACTTAAAAACTGAGGTTCCAACAGGGTTTTTTTTTTACAGCAATGCTGTAGTAGAACCACCGTTAATGGTTCCCTAAAGAACCTTTCAGTGAACAGTTCTTAAAAGGGGGGATTGTTTTTCTAAGGACTGTTCCCTGAAAAATTCTTTGGGGAACCAAAATGGTTCTTCAATGAAATTGAAACCCCTCTTTTAGAATCTTTATTTTTAAAAGTGTGTAACAAAAAGGGTTCTGCTATTGTTACGAGCCAAAAATCTTAATCTGGTACTGTTTAGAACCATTTTTTCTTAAGAGTCTATTTGGGCAGGAAATATGTTATATACCAGCGGGATACAGTACACACACCTCCACTGAAAGCTTACGATCACACACACATCTACTGATCTCCCATGTGTAAAATTCTCTTGCTATATTTACACACTTGTGTAAAGGCTCTGGTATTATTATGTCCCATGGTAGAAGTTTTTAATATGACAAACACACTATTGGCACAAGGACTAGGGAGGTCTGATGTTGGAGTATGTGTGTGCGCATCTATAAACCAGAACGGATGCTCCAGGCCTGCTGTATGAGCGTGCGTCATTTGAGATGAGGTTTAGCGGTGAAGTATCTAGACATCAGCACACGTGGATAAGAGAGGGTTCAGGTTTAGTGAGGAGGAACAAAGAGACGCAGATATTGAATATATCCATTTATAAAACAGAAAGCATTGACTCTAGATTCTGATTAGTATCGTGAAGCCAGACCTTCAGACTGACGGCTGAGGTCTGGAATCCACGGCAGCTTTCATTGGCCAAGGCCCGCCCATGAGTTTGACCGACATGTCAAACAATCAATCACAGTTCGTTTCATTTCAGCGTCACGTTTCGGGGCGTGGAAACGTCACCACAATAACAGACCGGTGTGTAAACCTCTCAAACGTATTTTAAAGGGGTCATATGATGCGATTTCAAATTTTCCTTTCTCTTTGGAGTGTTACAAGCTATTGGTGCATAAAGAAGATCTGTAAAGTGCAAAGACTAAAGTCTCAAATCCAAGAGAAGAGCTATTCTTTATAAAAGTTAAGCGTCAACAACGCCTACCTAAAACGGCTCATTCTAACACGCCCCCACATACCTACATCACGATGTGGGAAGATTTGTATAACGCCGCCCAAATGTTCACGCAAAGAAAGAAGGCGTAACTTTTATTCTCGCTGTAGTAATTGTTGTGGCCGTTGCAGCCAGGTCATGCGACGCTCGTGGGCTGCGTTGTGAAAGTGAAACTACTTGTTTGGCCTTCCAAAAAAGGACAATATCTGCTTCGTCATGCCTAGAACTGATCCGAGCTGGTCGCTGAGGAAATACATCAACATTGCGCTGTGGATCGCCGGATCGGCTTCACCGTGGACGAAGCGGAGTCCAGACCGGGGTCATCAAATGTGGTTGCCACAAGCCCGCCGGAAGCTCCTTCGTCGAATCCGCCGGCCGTTCCTCACTCTAGCCGCCGTGTGTTTCGTTGTGAAAGCGAAACTACTTTGTTTGGTCTTCCAAAAGAGGACACGACTAGAAATCAGTGGGTAGTTGTATGTGACAAACACGTTCAAGAACAGTTAACCCAAATAATTCATATGGGTGCAGTACATTTTATGGAGGATGTTCCTGACCTGGGAGATATGATACAATGTGGCTGTCTCATCACAGCTGTATACATTTTTGATACTTAAAGAATTTGCCACTGATGATTCAAACGTGAGTTTGGGCAGTGTAGAGTAGCGCTTGATGTTTGTCTTTCTCCGATCACAAATGCAGACATAATTTTATGTTTACACGGCACGATGCAAAGCAACGCATAAAAAGACAGTATAAGTCATTATAATCCGTAATTATGTTGCCACTGGATGCAACAAATGCCTCGTTTATAATGGGTTTAAAAATTTTTTGTCTCGTTGCTCCGGCCGGACAGGGCATCATCACAGTATGGCGAGGGGCGTCAAACATTTCGTCACACGCTTGAGGTATTCGGTCAGTCACAATACAGTGGATAGCTGGCCAATCAGAGCACACCTCGTTATTCAGAACGATGAGCTTTGTAAAAATCAGAAAAAAATGAACCTTCAAAATGCTTAATGTTTTTTTTAACCTTAAACCGCATAAACACATTTGATTACACCAAATACACCAAATAATGTTCTTTTTAGCAAGATCATATGACCCCTTTAAAGATTCTATGCCATGAACTTTAAATGTTTCACATACTTTTGAGAACCCAACGTTTAGTTAATCCTGGGAAGCACTCGTCGTCACCGTTGTAAACACAACGGCTTTCTTCTTCCGTGAGGGGGTTTGGCGCCACGGCATCTTTGTTTCCAGGCGGAACGTTAAAGAACGTGACACACACATCTCCTGGAAATCCTGTATAATTCAACCAATCCGATGACGACTTCGACACTCCTGAAGTGTTTCCACTTTTGTGTGCCATATGCATCAGACGTTCAGCCAACGGTCTGTGGGCGTGACGTCTGAGGCTGAGACTAGATTCTGATTGCATGAGCAGCATTATATGCTGAAATAAACACACGTGAACGCACATCAGTTGTATTTCATATTAATGTGCTGTAAACAGCCTATAGTTTGGCTTATGTATTACATTATGAAGTAATTGTTCATTCTTGAGTTTTACTATAACATTTGTCTTTTATTGTATTGCTGTTGACCTATTGGTTTCACTTGTGTCTTGGTGCCATTTTCCTTTTGTTTTTATAGACCATCTCCCGACTCCAGTATTTTCTAAATAGTTTATGTTTGATATTTTGCACATGGATCTGTCAAAAAAGATGGCATGAAACTACAGTAAAATCCACTCTACATATTTTCTAAAATGCATGATATTGATCTTATTGTGAACAACTCATCATACATTTTTGGTAACACTTTACTTAAAGGCTTTATGTATAATGCATTATAAAGGGTTATTAAAAGATATAATGCATTATAGTTATTCATAATGTGTATATGCATAGTCTAACAATGAATTGATGTGTTATAATCTATTAATTGTGGTTACAATTACCCGTGAGATCCATGTGCAATGCATAATTAATGTATTAAAACTAATTTTATAAAAGGCTTTAAGTAAAGTTTGACCTTTTTTGGCCTTTATCATATGAATTTTTAATATGAAAATTATTTTTTCTTTTTCGATAATTAGTTGTATATGTGAATATGTGTCACAATATGGAAGAAAAGATTTGACATGACTTCCATTACATCCCAACTTCAACATTTTTACTAATTCAATATGGCCAAAAATCATGAAACTGAATTCATAAGAAATTTATGTTGCATAGTCAATATGACAAAGTTGATCTTGATTTATTTTCTTAATTTGAATGTTGTTTCTTGTTTTATTGTGCACGATTAATCAGTAAATGTTATTCCAAATAAGATTGGAGAGCTACAGCAAAAAGGGAAAGATTTTCCTAAATAATGACTTATTGGCTGTGATTTTAATAGGCTGCTTTTATGGTGCTTTGGCACCCTTTTTGGTCACCTTTATACAGTATGTTTTAATAGTATGGAAAAGAGCAGAATGAACATTCTTCCACAGAAAGCCAGTCAGGTTTGAAACGACATGAGGGTGAGTAAATAATTTTTCAGTTTCGTATGCAAAATACTCCTTGAAATGCCCTTTGGGGTCTAAAAATAAGATAAGCTAATTTAAATGTGCTCTCCAGAGAGTGAAGATCATCCGAACTCTACAAATGTTTTCATAGAGGCCATATTTTTTTATTCTATTGCTGTTTATCGGCGAGATGAAAGCTTTAAACGGTGGAATCAGCCAGAATGGATCAACCGTCTGGAAAACTGCTCCATTTCCTGTGTTTTTGCTTCACTTTCTGTGAAAGCCATTATCTATGTGCCACTATACACACACATATATAATACAAAACGCACACACACGTCAGGTCATTTCCTTTCCACGGTAAAGCAAGATGATCCAGTAGAGCGTTTCTGGTCTAAACGCACACATAGAGGATTATTTTTTTCTATCGGACATCATGCAACCATTAGCTCATTACAGCGATGATGTCAGTGTTTTGGGGCTGGTTCCATTTATCTGATAGTGATTTACCTGCGCCGTGTGACCTATTCAGCCTCCATAGAGGTTTTCTTTGACTAAAGCTCTCTAAATCATCATATCTGGTCCACCTGGGCCCCAGACACCGTCTGACAGAAAGTCAAGCTTATAAAACTTTGTGTTGTTTATAAGAGAAGACCTCCAGAACTTTTTCCCCTCTTGTTCATTCCAGGTAAACAGATTTTTTGCTGTGTTTAGTTGTTTGACTAGCTTTCTAACATTCCAAGAAAATACTGTTAGGAGTTGCACATCTTCTCTCCCGATGCCAGTGTTACAAACACCGATCCAGACGTCTAGCTCGGATTTAAGTTGGAACTGGGAGTGGAATGAATGTCAGTCTGTTTGGGTTACGAGATGTGAGACCTGTTCAAAGCTTCTGGGGTTTCAACACTGAAACTTGTTGATGGAGATAAAGGTGTTTTACGGTTAATTGCAAAACCAGATTTCAAAGTCCTGGTAGTTGCATATTTGATCAATATTGTTTGCTGTTACATTTGCCTTAAACTTGCCCTGATTTTGTTTGAGTGTTTTTCCCAAACACATGCACACTCTCCCTTATTCAGGCTAAGTACCTGAATAATAGCTTCCATGTGCGACCTGCATCACCACCCACACACACACACACACACACACACACACACACACACACACACACACACACACACAGAGACACACACAAATCCCTGAATGCTATCCATCACACACACTCTCATCTATCTCCGCTGATGTGTCTTTGAGGTTTGTAGCGTGGGACCGCACATTTGAGCTGCTTGTCTTCTAAAGCCTCACATTTGCCTGTTGATCCGCAGCGTAACACGCAACAGAAGCTGATAATCAAAGCCTGTTGTTGTACTTTTACCCCGTACCCTCATTTCTGAGAAAACGACAAGAATAATATTTATGAGGTTTGGAAATTGCTAAATTGCTGAAAATTACTTTCATTTTCACAACCTTTTGTGCTAGGAATGTTCTGGGTTTGAAGTGTGTTGGCATGCTGTTGATTACCACAGGACAGGAATTCAGCTCGTCCATCAGTTTGTAAAAACAACCAAGATTCGCATTTATAGGAATGCACTTACAATGGAAGTCTGTTGGGGGCAAGACATTGCACAGGGATAAATGTTAAATACATGCTGTTTTGAAAATACAGTGATAAGACTTTTAATTAGTGATAAAGTATTTAATAATCAAATTATTTTGGTAATAAACAATTATATATGAAACTGGTTATTAATCTTGTCTATGTATAAAGTTATATCAAATACTTTAATATTCTTGTCATGACCATGTTCCAGTAAACTTAGCATAATCCAGAAATGGCCGTGATTATTCAATAGGTGAAGTACTGTTTACATAAAGGAAAATTCACCCACAGAAATTACATTGACAACTTTTATTTATAAATGTTTGGACAGAACTGATATAAATATGAGAACAAAAATACAAAATATTTCCACTTTTAAAAACCTCCAGAATAAGTGCATTACTGTAAATGCGAAATGAATTTGCAGATACGTGGAATATTTTTTTTATTTTCTTTTATATATTTATTTAATATTGTTTATTTGTATTATATATAGATGTATCTCAGTATATATATATTATATATTATAATATTAAATCATATTTTACTCCTCATATTGGACTGAAACATTCACTGAAAAAGCAATGTAAACCAGCCCAAGTTTTTGTCTGGTCTTAAACGGTTTCGAGTGCTTAACGGTTTAGCAGGTTTTTTAGCTGGTCAGGTCAATGGTTCAAATTACAAAGCCCCTTAAAAACCATCCAACACTAACCTGTGTGGGTGAAAAAAAAAAAAGCTTAGTCCTGATTAAGACCAGAAAAAACTTTAGCGACAGTCTAGAGACCCTAAGCAGGGGGCCCAACCTTTTTACACACGGACCAGTACATTTGGAAATATTCTTGTGGACCGGCGGGGGCGATAGATATATATTATATATATATATACTATTATATATTATATATATATAAGGCTATTATATAGTATTATAATAGCATTATATAGTGGTTCAACACATTATATTGTTTTTTCTTTAGTCACAGATCGGACTATTTTTTCAGATAAGCAAGAAAAAAAATATTTAAAGCACAGAGAATGACAACGCCGTGAAGGGTTTTTGACAACTAGGCTAATTTTATGTGTGTAGGCCTATACGCAACTCAGTATTTCCGCGCTGTCTGAAACACATCTCTTGTGCGCACTTTGATTGTGTGCGAGAACAGCGCGTGAGTAACGAATTGAGCTCTCTTTAGTTTATTCTTGTTGTGGTTTAAAATTGCTTGCATGTGTAAATTGGCAAATTAATCTGCGAATCACATGCGTGCCGAACAGTAGGGTCTCATCCGTACGTATTACGGATCAACTGCGATCCTTTTAACTCCTAATATGTGACATATCAGAGCAATCTTTCGTTTACTTATTTAACATGAAATTGTCAAACTGCTACTCCATATCAATCGCATACAAAGAAAATACAGAATAATTAGATCAATCATTAACAAATAAATAACAGAGTGTCATATCTATACACATTTTTCCCAGCAATCCTTCCACGGCCCGGTGGTTGGGGACCTCTGCCCTAAGGGACATTATAATGAAAAAAATGTGATGCGAGGAAAAATAATATTGTGTTCCCTTGAGAAACTTTGTTCGCAAAACATTTGCATTCTCTTGCAAATTTATTGCATTTCCTTGTAAAACTTTACATTCACTTGCAAAAGCACTGGAATATAGTTCTTCCTCCCAATATCCTCCCATATTATTTCCATCACAAAAGTTTTGCGAGCGAAAGCAAATGTTTTCGAGCGAATGCAAAAGTTTTCCAAGTGAACACAAAAGCATTGCAAAATAATTTTCCCTCCCATCATCTCGTCCCTTCAGGGTCTCCATAGGTTTTACAGGTTTTTAGCTGAATAAAAAGCATCATAACTGCTATGGGTCGTTGTTTGTAACTTGTAGATGTTGAGAGTAAACCTATCGTCCCACAACAGATTACAAGAACATTCTAACATCCCGGGTGAGGTCAGAAGAATACTGTGCTTCCCCCGAGGGAAGGTTAGGGGAAAATTATACTCCCCCAGAGTTCAAGAGAACATTCTCCTGCCCCAGTTTACCCCGTCTGAACAATTACATGCTCCTAAAGCCTGTTACACAGGCTGTTAAAAGCACCACCATAACCAGCCTCAATAAACACATTGAACACGAGCGGTGCGAGAGAGCTGTAGCTCAGGTACGAACACCGTCAGGAGTCAGCAGTATCTGTTTAAAGAGATTCTTGACTCAAAAACATACGATTGCGGTTTTCTTACACAAACATAGACACGGATACGTGTGCAACCGAACCCTAGAGCTCCCACACACGGTAAGATCATTAGCGGAGTCATCTTACCACAAACTAACAGGCCATCTCACCCGACATGGAGAACAAAAGGACACAGTGTGAGTGTGTCTGTCTGTTTCCTGCTGTTCTACTGACGGGTCCAACATAACCAGACATTCAGAGAAAGACTTAAGGCCAGATCCTGTTGTAACACAGGCTCGCGCCAACGGAAGGCGGTTTGAATCAAAACATTCCAGAACTTTGCCCACCTGGGTCTTAACATACTCATAATGCTTCAGAAAGCTTTAATGACAGAGCAGCTTCGGCTAAAGACTGTAATTTAGGTCTTAACATACACACAAACACACTCACACTGGGCAGCATTCGCCGCTCTGATTAGGATGTGGGATTATGTCACTGACCACAACGTCACGTGATTGGTCAGTGGTCAGTGTGATTGGCCAATTGGTGGTGTGAATATGAGTATGTATGCGCTATATCAGTATCAGACAAGTCTGTTATTAGTGATACTGACAGCATGAGTAACAGACTGGAGATCCACCACCAGACTAGTGATATGTAGATTTCTTCTCTCTGTCATCATAGTCTAGCCATACTGTGAACAAAGCATTTTTTTTTTTTTTGCCAAAAAAGATTTTATTATCTTTTTTTTATATAAGTATTTTATATAATATACTTATATTTTCTGCAAAAAATGCCATGGTGCTAAGGTGGTTGCTATGGGGTTGCTGGGGAGTTGTGAGGGGTTGCTAGGTGGTTGCTGAGCATTGTTAGGTGGTTTCTGAGGTGTTGTGGGAGGTTGCTAGGGCATTGCTACAGTAGAAAGTTTCAGATGTGTTGTGGGCATTTGCTAGGGGGTTGATAAGGCATTGCTAGGGTTTTGTGGGAGGTTGCTAGGTGTTTGCTGGGACATTGTGGGAGGTTGCTAGGGCATAGCTAGGAAGTTTCTGGGGTATTTTGGAAAGTTTAGGGCGTTGCTGGGGTGTTTGGGTGGTTTTGGCTGTTGGTAGGGCATTGTGGGAGGTTGCTGGGAAGTTTCTAAGGTGTTGTGGATAGTTGCTGGGTAGTTGTTAGGTGGTTGCTAGGCGACTGCTAGGATGTTTCTTGAGTGTTGTGGGTAATAAAAGTTCTGAGTGGTTGCTGAAGTGTGACTTGTGGAGTTTAATGCTTACATTTATTCAGATCACTGACCCCGAGTATAATAGTATGAGTATGACAATAGTGATGCTTGACCAACTGAACTGAATAGATAACAGCATACGTACAACTCATAAGGTCCTTGCACACAGAGTCTGACATTTTCGTATGCGTTTTTTCGTATTCGTCATCCTTTCCTATCAAAATGCTTACGCATGCGAAAATGCAGAAAATCAAACCTGATCCAAATTTTTTTATGACGGACGAAAGATTCAGAGGCAGTGTGTAAACGTGATTGACACAACGTTAAGTCATATAAATTTTTAATGTGCGAAAATATCGAGCGAGAATTTTGGACTCTGTGTGCAATGTCTCATAGATGTTTCTTTACCTTTTGTAAAGTTCTATTTTGAAAGTTATTAAACTGCCATTGAGTTGAAAGATGAGATAATTGGTCCCAATTGCTGCTGTATTATTAAACGGCTGTTACCATTTGCCTGCCTCACCTGTGTATCTGACTTTTTATTTATTTTTTATTACAGAATCCTTTGCGCAAGAATCAGACTTTCACGGAACATTAGCAACCCTCCATCCAGTTATCTTTAAACAATTCCCCAGAGATCCACCCAGGCAGACATATTTTACGGCACCTGCCAGTCAAAATGACAGGAAAGTATGTGAAAACCTGAGAAAGGAAGAACGGATGGAGGGAAAAAGGAGGACGGAGTGAAGGATGTGGAACAAATGGATCCTCATAAAAGTTACCAATAAGAGTGAGCCAGGCCCGCCAATTATACGGCACTGCTCTTTGCTCCGCCCCCCTCAGCATGGGGGTGTCTGTTAGACTCATAGCTCCGCCCAGCACAGCTGCTGTGAGTTGATAGACAGCCTGTTACCTCAACCCAACATACACACACACATCATTAAAACCCGAAGGCACACAGACCTCACTCTTTTCTTCTGTCCCTCACTCCTGAGTCCTGCTCAATTCTTTCTCTATAAAACTCTCACATACAAGACACTGAAGCCAAAAGGCACAAAGGAATCTAAGATCAGCCCTCATAAGACTTTTCTCTCACACACTCCTTCTGTGGGGTGGCAGAAGGTTGTGATAAAGATGACCGGCACGATGCATCTCCTTGCGGCTGTTTCTCTAATCTTGACTTTCAGCTCAGCAAGTGCAGAATCAACCGGTGAGTACACAAAGTTTCCTTTATGTTAAAATGTTTCTTTAATTCATGACTAGTTTAGCCGCCTGTGAGTATTTAAGTTTATTTTACTGTATTTTTCTTTACACTCTTGCACTTTTTCTCACCGTTTCTATGTCTGTCTTGTAAAATCTCACACTGAGCTGTAGACTTATCTCAGTCTAAAAGTGTCTGGTTTCTTCTGTAATAGCTGGTTCACATTTTTCATTTCCTTTCCTCTTTACTTTCATCTTCTCTCTTTCTCTGTATCCCACATTTTCTTGTCATCTCCTTTTTGATTTCTCAATTTATCCGTCCCAACAATGTGGATGTGTTTATCACAAAGCATCAGGCTCCAATTTAGATTTTTGGTAATTGCCTGTGTGTATGAGGGAGAGAGGGTGTGTGTGAGAACGGTAGTTCATTCTGGGCTATAGAAGTCATAATGTCTTTTGCAGCAAGGATGAGATTGCATTATTTGATTGAATCTGAAAGGCAGACACATAATACTTAAAGAAAACACACACACACACACACACTGAGTACTTCCACCTACCAGCCCATAAACATTCCCCCTTTTAATGTCAATGTAATATTTACTTCAAGACATGCGACTGTTTGAATATTAAAATGATAAATAATACATAGTCAAATCACACATGTTGGCAATCACGGCCAGCATATAAATATTTCAGCACACAATCTGTGAACAGAAATGATGCTTTTGAGCAACAAACAGCTCTTTGAAATGAGCAAACTAAACTTGTACTTCACAAGAAAGTGAAGATAAACAAGAAGCACAACAAAAGCCTTGGTTTTTGTAGGAATATTGCTTAGTTGTATTGATGTGCTGATTGGTAAGGCATGAAAATGAGAGTCAGACCATCTCTCTCAGTTAAAATATTGGGAAAGACGTCATCCTTGAGTCATTAACATTTTTTCATACAACATTATGTTTGCCTGTTCAGCCAATGGCATGCTTCCATTGCCATAACAACCAACATCTGTATTTGACATCCAGCAGTGACACCGCAACGGCTGTCCGTTCACCTGGTTTCCATGAAGTTTTCCAGTGAAAATGTTCAATGGATAAGATCCAGTTCGATCTCTGTCAATCTCAGTTATACAAACTAAGACCAGTTGCTTCAGTTACAGGAGTTTCTGTTAAAAAACTCAAGATATTAATCTGAAATTCAAGCTTTTTCTGTTTATTCTGGAACACAACAACAGATTTTTATTTATTTTTGTCTAATGTTGCTCACCGAATTGTATGTCACTTGTCAAGCACGTTAGATACGGACTGGGTTTCAGCATTCAGACACACACTTATCCCATTCGCAATGCCAAAACATTCCAAATTTGAATGCGTCTGAATGCCATTAGACTTTTGGTTACAGTCAAGCTGTGTTATACTTTAAAAAACAACTAATTCTTGCCATTTGCAAACTTCAAATAAGTATTTATTTGGCACATGCAACCGGCTAAATAAACAGGAACAGTGTTTACAGCCTAACATAAATGACATCAACCTGGGCATCACTCCCAGCATGCATTAGTCTGAGAAACAACTACATGTTTATGAGCAGTATGCTTTGTGTTTGACTAACACTTAACGTTTTCCTGCAGTGTATAACCTCTTAACGTCCCCGGACTGCCTACCGGATCTGCTACACGGAGGTTTGGCAGAGCAGGGAGTAACAGAACTCTTTATTCTCACAACGTTCCGTCTCCAGCCTCGAACTGGAAACACCATATTCAGCCTGTACAATCCACGAGACAACAGCAAGTACTTTGAGTTTTCTGTGCTTGGAAAACTCAACAAAGGTGGGTAAACTTTGACTATACCATACTTTTGACATTAAAGTGGTCGTGAACTACCTTTGTTTTTTTATTTTGTACAGTTCTCTGAGGTCCACTTATAATGTTAAGATTTTTACATCATAATTTAGAAGTAATAGGCTATTTTTCGTCCTGTTTTGACTCACATTGAAGTGTTCTGTTTGAATAGACATGGTGGATTGTTGACTCAGAAGTAAACACCCGTTGATATGATTGGCTAATAGCTGTTTATGTTTGACAGCCTACTCCTTCACAGATGGACTCTGCTGTGATTTAGGTTAAAACAAATAAATACTTAGTACATATCATATGATCTGTAATAACAGACAGAGCAATAGTGGTCACGTAATAAAAACAGTTACTCACTCTTGTGTGGTGCGACATCGGCTCTAATATAGTCAGCATAGCATCATCTTTTACATTTCTGAAAATCCTGTCGAATTGTGCCTTGTTTGTAAGCGAATCCGCAGTAAAATTAAGTGAACAAAGGACCGAGTTCTTGCTGACGCGGTCTGGCACTTCATTAAAAATAAAGTTAATCAAACACAGTTTATCGTTTGGTTTCCGTGTAGACCTGCTTGTCTATCACCTACTGTGTGCGCGAATCAGTGGGCGTGGCTAAACAGGCAGCGATGTAGAAGCAGGCATTGCTCTTCTTCTGCGGAGGCGTGTGTAGCCACACTATTACGTTATAAAGTGGCACATTCCACATTGTTTTGACAGATTGGCTTTAATATAAACTGCTTTTAAACTAACAAGAAAGTTTTGAGATCTGAAACACAGAAATTTTCTATGGCACAATGAGCTTGTATATATAAAAAGATCAAGGGAATTTAGATTTTTCAGTTCATGAAGAGTGACTGTAAGAGTTATGATTAAATATTTGATATGGGCTTCATTTGCTTTTGTCATTTACTATAAAAATTTGCAACCCACTTTGACCTGAAAACAAGTTTTAAGCTCTAAAAATGACAGAAATATTCAGGTAATGGTTAAAAACTATCAGACAAAATATAGAAACTCACATTATCTCTCTTTCTCTCTCTGTAGCTACTTTACGATACCTGCGCAGAGATGGTAGGATGAGTACCGTCACCTTCAACAACCTGAAACTGGCTGATGGTGAGAAGCATCGCCTGCTCTTCCATCTGAAGGGACTGGAGGTGGGCCAACCAGGTGGCTTCCCGCACAACCAGGGGGTGTTACCGGTGCCCGGGGTGGAGCTCCACCTGGACTGCAGGCTGGTGGAGACGCTGAGAGATTTACCAGCTGTGTTTAATGGCCTAAACAATCACCAGGGAGTGGAGCTCAAAACTATGCAGGGGAAAGCACAAGTATACAACATATTTAATAGCTATACACTCACATGCTGAGAGATATATTTGGAGGTTTTCAT
Source organism: Sinocyclocheilus anophthalmus (assembly GCA_018155175.1). Lineage (NCBI taxonomy): Eukaryota > Metazoa > Chordata > Actinopteri > Cypriniformes > Cyprinidae > Sinocyclocheilus > Sinocyclocheilus anophthalmus. The sequence continues at coordinate 870,748 of JADLZN010010937.1, forward strand.
TGCATGCACTAATACACTAACATAAACTCCCCACTGAGCTCTTTCTGTTCTGATTGGTAGGAGGAGTTGGAGGAGCTCAAACTGGCATATGGTGATTCAATGGAAAATGTTGCATCGCTGCAGGACTGCCACACTCATCAGAGCGACTCCGTACAGACTTTAGGTGATTTGTACATTTTCTGAAGAAAACATGAGTGGTGCATGTGCAAATCTGCCACCACAATGCTAGAGAGTTATTGGTGGTTGCCAGGGTGTTGCTAGGGTGTTCTGATTGGTTGCTAGGGGTTTGTTTACAAATAATGCATTTTCCAGTGGCATCAGCAAACGTTTTCCATCCAAGATGACAGCCAGAAAATCTGCTTAATTACTGAGTGCACCTTTAAGGAACAGATTCCAAAGGAAGAGATGAAGAAAGAGGGAAAATGTGAATAAATTGTTTATCCGCTAAAATGATAAGATCTGCATTTTTGTTGTTTATAAAGGGCTTAACACGAAACAGCTTACAAATCAGATGCTGGAGCTGACAAAGGTCATTAATGAGCTTAAAGATGTTCTTATTCAGCAGGTAAAGCCTTCCTGACAATTTCTCTTTTGTTTAATGTTCTTAATTTCCACCATCCCTTATTTACAAAGATTTTTTTGTGTTTGCACGCATGTTTACAGGTGAAGGAAACATCTTTCCTCAGAAACACCATCTCTGAGTGCCAGGCCTGTGGTAAGACATTATGATGAGCAAGACATGCGTGATATGCATGAGTTTGTAGCTGTAGATATCCAGATAAGAAACCCAAACAAGACATCAGTGTCCACAAATATCCACGGAAACGTCTCAAACAAATACTCCAGTCATGAGTTCAAAGTCACCAAAGCTGAAGCAGATTTGAAGCAGGAGTGCAATCACAGAGTGTTCAATTACAGACGTATCATGAATGTTTCCAACCACACCATAAATGCTAAATACGATTGGTTAATTATAGGGCTGGGCGGAACGGAGGTGGTGAAACCAAAGTGCACTCCTGGAGTGTGTTTCCGTGATGACATGTGTATAGAAACAGCTGAGGGGGTGGAGTGCGGTCCATGCCCTGATGGATACACTGGAGATGGATACAGCTGTGACGACGTTAATGAGGTACGTATCTGTTCAAGGGGTCATATCAATACAAATGGCTTTTTCTTGATCTCCTGGTATAGCCTGAGAAAGATCGAATGATCAAAATGTTGCTCATAATTTTGTAATGCGTGGGATTGAAACATTTTTTCAAGCTGATCAAGATGAAACCTGCAGTTCCTTATTTTAATAGGACAGTATAGACTGGAAACAATGGGAGGGGAAAGGACCATGAGCCAGAATTCAAGCTCCGGGTTGAATAAATGTAATTCTATTGCAGTGCCAGTTTAATCCCTGCTTCCCTGGCGTGAGGTGTGTGAACATGGCTCCAGGTTTCCGCTGTGAGGCATGTCCTCTTGGATTCACTGGCAAACCACTGGAGGGTGTTGGCGTGGCTTATGCACAAACGCACAAGCAGGTACGTCACTGATGACTTGGGGCCCTTTTGTGGCAGAGTTCCCTAATGCATTAAACTTTATGCAAAGTGAAGCATCAAGCTGCAGCATTATCCCCAGCACCACTGTGTGCAGGTCATATGTTGTAAAGCAAAGTTTAGGCAGTTCAAAAAATGACCACTGGAATTCTGATGCACAGCCAATGATTAAAAGACTGAAAGGTTATTTATCTCCTAATTCCTATATTTTCTTTAGGCGTGTGATGATATTGATGAGTGTAAAGGACCAGATAATGGAGGATGCACCCCTAACTCCATCTGTGTGAATTCTGTGGTGAGAACTGACTTGTTCACAATGCATCTCTATGATGCGATGTGCCATTATGTGTCACTCAGAAATGCAATGCAAAAGAATAGTGCCTCAAAATGTGTGTCATCTTGTGTAGGGATCATATCAATGTGGCCGATGTAAGACCGGATTTACAGGTGACCAGATTAGAGGTTGTAAGCCAGAGAAAAGCTGCGGAAACCGCCTACAGAACCCTTGCGACCCCAATGCGAAGTGCATAGAGGAAAGAGATGGCACCATCACATGCCAGGTACCCTTTCGAGGCACACACATAAGTATGAAAAGGGCATTATGCTCAAGGGCAAATGCTAAGGGTGTGTTTGTGTACTAGTGTGGCATTGGATGGGCTGGAAACGGTTATCTCTGCGGTAAAGACACTGACATCGACGGGTACCCTGATGAGAAGCTGCGCTGCCGAGACCCAACCTGCAGAAAGGTAACTATGGCAACAATGCAATCGATATTGACTTGCTTAGGGCTGCGGTGACATCAGTTGCCTGTCTCCAGGAGAGCTGATTCAGATTGTTTATTCAATACCAGGATAACTGTATTACCGTTCCAAACTCGGGACAAGAGGACGCAGATGGCGACGGGAAAGGCGATGCATGTGACCCAGATGCAGATGGAGATGGAATACTGAATGAGCAGGTAAATGCACACATTTGTGTTGTGGTTGTTTATATGCAATGCAGAACCTCACACTAATTTCTTTAAAAATCTCTTAAATCTTCCCTTTCTATCTCTAATTATGAAGTAAACATTTTTCCTCTATATATGTATGGATTTTAGGATAACTGCTGGCTGACGCCAAATATAAATCAACTGAACAGTGATAAGGACAGCCATGGTGATGCATGTGACAACTGTATCCGAGTGGATAACCCAGACCAGAGAGACACAGATTCTGATGGCCTCGGAGATGCATGCGATGACGACATGGATGGAGATGGTAAGAGAATAAGGAGATGGTAAAATCTAAAGTCTTGAATGTCTGGTTCGAACAAAAGATTTGTCTGTCTTTCTGGTACTAAGTCATTCCCATTTTTGGTGTCTCCTTTTATTGATTGTCAGGGTTGAAAAACTTCCTGGATAACTGCCAGCGAGTGAAAAATCGTGACCAGCTGGATCGTGATGGGGATGGGGTGGGAGATGCATGTGATAGCTGTCCTGACATCCCAAATCCAAATCAGGTACATGATTGGCAGACAACTATAGATTCCTCAAATGCTGTACTTTTGTACTATAATAAATATTTACATTCACTCCTCTTCTTCCCAGTCTGACATAGACAATGATCTTGTCGGAGATTCTTGCGACACAAATCAAGATAGGTATGAAATGGTCCATCATGTGTGCAACAGAGATACAGCTTCCTTGTTTCTTTTGTTTTACACCAAATTATGAATTATCAGACAATACTGTCAAATTTCTGTTGAAATTTCTCCAAGCACTCTTGTGATATCATTTCTTTTATCCTTCAGCGATGGTGATGGTCACCAAGATAGCAAAGACAACTGCCCGCTGGTAATTAACAGCTCCCAGCTGGACACAGATAAAGACGGACTGGGAGATGAATGTGACGATGATGATGATAATGACGGTATTCCTGACATACTGCCTCCTGGACCAGATAACTGCCGGTTGGTGCCCAACCCTGACCAAATTGATGACAACAGTGAGTACACCATAAATCCTGAAATAGACACAGTATGCACTGTATGCTATTCTGTGATCATCTGCTCACCCTGTTTTTCTTCATTGGAACAATACACGGAAAGTAGAACATCTGTAGAATGAAAACCGGAATGAACAGTGATTGTCAAACTCCATATAAATAGCTGACATATGACTTTGTCTTCCAAGTCTTCTAAAGCCATACGATACCTTTGTGTAAGAAACGGAAATATTCTCAGAAAGTCTCGTATTTTTCATTACAGGAATCATTTTTCAATCATCCCTCACTCACCTGTTCATTTCTCCACAGATGATGGAATGGGCGACATATGCGAATCAGACTTTGACCAAGACAAGGTGATCGACAGGATCGATAACTGCCCAGAGAATGCAGAGATCACACTGACAGACTTCAGAGCCTATCAGACAGTTGTACTGGACCCAGAGGGTGATGCTCAGATTGACCCCAACTGGGTGGTTCTTAACCAGGTGACCGATCAGCAAAAGATACATAGAATTTAATACGTCTCTACAGAAAACTGTGTTTGAGACATGCAATGCTGACAAATTCTTTGCCTTGCTTCAAAGGGAATGGAGATTGTCCAGACTATGAATAGTGACCCTGGCCTTGCTGTTGGTGAGTGGATGCATGTTTGTCCATCATTGTTAATGATATATTAAATTATTTCTATGGATGATGCAATTCCCCTCTCCAATGACCAGGTTACACTGCATTCAGCGGTGTTGATTTCGAGGGAACCTTCCATGTGAATACGGTCACTGATGACGACTATGCCGGCTTCATCTTTGGCTACCAAGACTCTTCCAGTTTCTATGTGATGATGTGGAAGCAAACGGAGCAGACATACTGGCAGGCCACGCCCTTCAGAGCCGTAGCTGAACCTGGCATTCAGCTGAAGGTTGATAAGCTGAATTTTGTGAAAAGCTTGTGAGAAAGTCTTGCAGGGAATTAAGACAAATCTATCTTTGTCTCATGCTCTTAGGCAGTGAAGTCCAAGACCGGTCCAGGAGAGCATTTGCGGAACTCTCTCTGGCATACAGGTGACACTAATGATCAGGTGCGTCTCCTGTGGAAGGATCCAAGAAACGTTGGCTGGAAGGATAAGGTATCATACCGCTGGTACCTGCAGCACCGCCCACAAGTCGGATACATCAGGTGAGCCAATCAAAATTCAGGTGACTTGAAGTTTGAAGCCAAGCAAGCTGTTACTTGAGAAAGAAGATTGCGTTAAAAATAAAAATTGTGTGCATGTATTTAGGGTTCGTTTCTATGAGGGATCAGAGCTGGTGGCAGATTCTGGGGTGACAATTGACACCACAATGAGAGGAGGAAGACTGGGAGTGTTCTGCTTCTCTCAAGAGAACATCATCTGGTCAAACTTGAAGTACCGTGCAATGGTGAGAACACAAACATAAACGTTTATAATGTTACAAAATATTTCTGTTTCATATACATAAATCTCCTTTTCCAGACACCATTCCAGAGGACTTCCAGGAATTTAGTACACAACATGGCATGGACCCCCTGTAAATAATTCCCATAATGCTATGTTTATACCAGCACACCAGTACACACAGTCCTATGTGTGTCTCTGAAAGTGTGAAACACATTTGTACACAATGTGTGTGTAGAATTGGGATACGTGTATACACAATGTGTATGCCATTTTTTATTTTATTTTTTTAAATCAACTTTTTTACTTTGTTTACTCTGGTCAAAAAAACTTCAGCAATACATCATATAACAAATAGATAAGAGATGGACAGTATTTCCTGTTTTCAGTCAGTTAGAAGTTATTTAGCTACCTGCCTAGAATGCAGGTAGATTTGCATCAAGTCATTGTAAAGAGAACATTTACAAGAAAGGATGACACATACAGTATTATGATAAAAGATAAGAAATCCTAAACTTGGAGTCTCTCATTCCTGTTTGGCACCAATAAAAAATCATTTCAAGACATGTGACGACATTTTACGTCAATCTGTCCTATGTATGACTGTACTTCCATCTGACAAAGATTTGTATGTTCTTTGGCTCAGAAACAATAGCCCTGTTTCAAAATAACCAGCTTATCTTCTAATGTAGCATCCCAAATGAAATAAAACCTTATTAATGATCTGAAATTGGGAGACTTGATTCACCATAGACAAATAAATGAAATATTGGTGTATTTAAAGTCTACATCTCTCAATTTCCCTTTAGTTTAGCCATATTTGATTAGAACAGTAATGCATTCTGATACTATGGTACTGTATATTTGAAAGATACATGTGATGCTACCTTAGAATTTGGTTAAAAGGTATCTTAACTATGCCGACTACACGTTGGAACATGAGGAATAAGTGTATGATGCCTAAAATGTTGTTTTGGCAGGCAGTTCAGTAGGGCTTGGGCCAGGGCTCATGTTTGATGGGCATGTAAGTCAGTTTGTTCACATAAGAGGCTGTTTGCTCTGCAGCATTACTGCCAGAGTTAGTTAACAGCAAGAGTAAAGAGTCTCTCCTGCTGTTTTTGCTCTTAGCTCATGCTAACCTCAGCAGTTCTTGCCTCTGTTCACATTCCTCCTGTATGTGGAAGCTGTTTTATTAGTGTTTAAAGGGGAGAAAAGCTTTTAAAATGTACCCCGACAGTTCAGAACATTTGCACAACATGGTCAGCAGATGTCAGTATGTCCATAACATTCACTGACTATTGCTGCGAGCTATTATTAGAACAGTCAGTTCTCTTTACCTTGTGTGTTCTCCCTTCTCCACCTTACCTTATGTCTCTGTTTTACCATTTGAATATTAATGTTTTTAGACAATCACTTGGTCTGTTAACAAATCTTAGTTGAATTCATTAACAAAGCATTTGATTATGAAAATAGTTACACAACCAAATGAGTCTGACTTGAGAGATGAAGTGAGAGGTGCTGTCAAATGCCACTTTACTCATTATGAATCACCCCCCATAACCTTTATTGAGAGAGACTGAGGGAGAAAGAGTGAGCACAGAAGGAGAAGGTGGTGTAGGAAGAGCCGAACCTGTGAATATCACTCCCCTGCAACACACAGCTCATCCTACAACACATACACATATGATAAAATGGGGGGGAAGGTTAGAAAGACTACGTGTAGGATGGTAAATATTTTCCAAAAAAACGTATGTGATTTATTTGACTATTTCACTAGTAAAAAGATACTGTATTAGTATCATAGTAGGCTGTCTGTATAATTTTGGTAGCTATTAACATATACCATTGTATAGGCCTACCTTTCACTCGAAGCCTAAGGTATTACCATAGCTGTGTGTCCAAAAATATGGTACCATATTCATGATACTTCAATTTTTTGTGTCTTTTTTAAAAGAGGTGCTATTTCATTATCAGGTGTATAATTTTCACCTAAAGGATTATAAAACAGGTTTAAAAAAATGCCATAGAAAAGACCAAAACATCATGAAAACTGTGGGGATGGGGATTTGAGACAATAGACAATTCACCCATACATCCGCCTAGCAACATGCAACAAACAGCCACATTTTCTATAGTAATTTGTAAAATATACTAATTGTTAAGCTATTGTTTTGATTATTATTCGAAGGCTCGCTGAAGACCGCTTTATTCACCCCCCCACCCCCCCCCCCACACCCTCCCCCCCCACACCCCCCCCCCCCCCCCCCACCCCCCCCCCCCCCCCCCCCCCCCCCCCTGTTCAAACAAAGGAAACGATTAACTCACTGGGAATCGCTCGGACCTTGTTTGATAGATGGTTTCTAATTTAAACAGGAACTAATTAGGAGCCCTTTAGTCGACGCTAATAACGGTCACTCACAATGAGCGCGAATAACAGGCCTCGGCACAATGAGGGCGCGAAAATTACGCGGCACAGTTGGGCATCCGCTGGTCACGAGCCGAGAGTTATTATTAAAAGCACCAGATCACGACTTCTTATGAGCCCCTGCTGAGCTTTACTCCGCAGTAGCTCAATGTTCCCAGAATGTCCTCGACACTGCGCTAGCACAATGTTCCCTCACAAACACTTTCAGGGCGAGACCCTCACACACCTGATCTCACATTCATCTCTCCAGACACAACGGAAATGTCCGGCCGGTCGATAATGACAGATTTCGAGGTGTCTTTCACACCACTCGGCTCGGTTTTCCTGCGCTCCCTCTCTCTATTTTTTCCAAAATGGCCGAAATCTGGCTTAGAGATTCTCTGACGTTTCTGACAGGGACATATATACCAAATTTGTCCAGTTTTCCGGTACCAGCGGGAATCCTGAAGCATCTTTCGTCTGTGATTGGCTGAACGCGTAACGCCTGAGGAAGTATGGCCATTTATGTACTGAGGAATGCGCGCCAATTCACCTGCACGTACGTTGCGTAATGCGACATTCCCCAAGGCGCCGCTTTAATGCATTAGCGGTCAGTTAACGTCTAGGACAAGTCTGTGAATGCGCAAAGACATTTTATTCCCGTGGAGATGAGGACATTGAACTGTCACCGTGACGAGCGTAAAGAACTACTGGTACACAAGCCACCAGACGTGACAATCACACGTTAATTGCCTGTAATTGCATGTGTGGGAGAAGCGGTAGCCTACTGGCTGTATTTTTTCATGTTTTAATTACACTTTGACACAAAGGGACATTAGCCTAAAGTTCTAATAAGACTTTATTGCTTGCTCAAAGCATCAGACTTGATTTGACATTTAATAACAAAACTGACATTCAAGCATAAATCTTCCCACATGTGGCCAAGGTTTTCAACCAGGAGTCAATGGACAATATACACTAGTCAACATTTGAACTGAATCAAAACCTTTCATCAAAGTTGTCCTAAAACCTCAAATCAAAATGCGTTCTTGTCTTAGGAGTTTGATTAACTTTTTTGATCCCCTTCAAATGTTGACTAGCCTACTGTATTAGACTTAGACATTTAATGGCAACCCATTGATCAATGATTCATTGATCATTTCTAACTTTCCAAATAATAATCAATTTTGAATGATAATTTAAAAAGTGCTAATTTAGGGTTATAAACGGAAAAGCTCGAAGTCACGCAGTCATTTTATTTATTTCTTTATTTAGTTGAACGCTCTTTTCCCCAAATGGCAATTATTGTTTGAGTTTCCTAGTATTTTTTTTAATCAACGTGTCTCTTCCAAGTAGGCTAATGAAGAAATAAATAAGTTATATCTTTATGCATAATATGCATTTTTCCCTGTGTTCATCTGCTATCATTCTCGCCTTTTATATGCATGTTTTTTCGTGCTCATTTACTACCATTCTCTGCGAAAATCCATCGTCATTATCATTCACAACTTTCAATCCAAAAATCTGGCCGACAAGCCAAAAAGAACAGTCTGTAACGGGAGACCAATTTAGGATGGAAGGATGGAGGGAGGGATGAGACTCATTGTGAATTCCGGAAACGCTCCTCCACATGGAGAGGTGGGCTGCCACATCCGCGTGATGCTCATCTCATTCCGCAGCGGCATCGAGCGTGGATTGGTGGGCACGCGGTATTCCCTCTCGTGTCTCGTGTACGTGGAGAATGGGCGTGCTCGGGGAAGCTCGGTCACGCAGTGTGGGCGCCGTGTGTAGAGCGCGGGTATAAAAGCTCGAGCAGAGCGGCGGGAGATGCAGCAGACAGCAGCTCAAGCGCTCGGCTCACACTCACCGGCGGCAGCAGCAGCATCAGCATCAGCATCATGGTTCTCATCTGGACTCAGTTCGGCGTCAAACACAAGAATGTCAAGTGCAAAGTGCGAGTGATTCACGGAGAGGAGGCATGGACCTCAGAGGTGAGATGCTGCACATTTAAATTACATGCTAAAATACATACATATTCTCCACTACATAATATACACTCACAGATTTTGAGTGTTTATTACATATTGGACAATATATTAAATATATTAATATTAAATCCATATATACCTCTATATTCTCCAATGTATAAATCTGTACATGTATAGTTTAGACTTTATATGTGTATTAGGCTATATAGATTCCTAAATTGTTATACATGTCTCTTTATATTGTCCCAAATACTTGAGGTCTGTTATATAATGGAGAATAAAGAGGTGTATACAACTCTATATTCCCCACTAAATAAAATGCATATACATTTATAAATTGGAGAAGATTTGTATATATACCTCTGTATTCTTCACTATATAATAAACACTCAACGTTTTTTGCGGAATATAGACTTATAAGATGTATACATTTTATGCATGCCTCTATATTGTCAACTATATAATATACACCTAAAGACTTTGAGTGTATACTAGTATAATAGAGAATTTGGAGGCATATAAAAAATCTGTGCGTATATATACCCCACTCACAAACTTTACAGAGTGGAGAATATAGAAACTATTTATTTACTCGGTACTTTGAGTGAAAATACAATATATTTGTTATATAAGTTATATATGCTTATACTTTTATTATTCAAATTTTGGATTGAGAGGAATATATATGTATGTATGCAAATTACTAAATTAAAATTTGGTCACTAAAAATAGTACTATTATGGGGACTCCCTTTATGTCCATGGTGCTTGCATCCCCACCTGAAACTTCGTCTTTTTATTTGGGATCACCCTGTGTAGGTGAACCAAGGAGAACTAGAAATGATCATTTTCTAAACTCCTGCCATCTGTGTGTGTATGTGTGTAGGAGGTGCGTGAAGAACCCGAGGTGTCTAGCCCCCCGTCCTCACCAGAGTGTGTGGATTACTACTCTGTGCTCGGTGTGTCAAGTGACTCTAATGAGGAGGAGATCAGACGGGCGTACAAGCGTCTGGCGCTCCGTTACCACCCAGACAAAAACCCAGAGACAGACGCCGAGGACAAATTTAAACAGATTGCACAAGCCTACGATGTTCTGACGGACCCAGAGAAACGCAGCGCCTATGATCAACAAGGTGAGATTAAAGTGCAACCACAAACATATTTAATATGCATGCACCTGCAGGTCAAACATGCAAAATAAATCACCATTTCAAGTGTCCCACAAATGCTCATTTCAAATGCACACTGAGTTCAGTGGGTTCTCACAACCCCAGCTGAACTGATTCACACACTCGCAGTTCTGGGTGAAAATATCTGCAAACATGATCAATTATTTATCCATAATTTAACCAGCGAATGAACCCTTTTAGCATTTGCAAAACCGAAAACATGCACACTAATAAAATCTCTTTAATCTTCAAGGTTTGACCAAAGGGGGTGTGGCTCCAGCTGGGAACAAAAGTGACTCCTCCCACAGCTCCTCGAAAGCCGACGCCCACTCCTGGCGCGTGTTCTTCAACTTCGAACTCGACTCAGACGACGACCTGTTTAACCCCTTCCTGCGAAACCCCCTGCCCCACCTCAGCAAGCAGCATGGAAACAGGGGAGGGCCCAAGCCATCAGGCGTGGCTGAAATTCACGAGCTCCTCGTATCACTGGAGGACATTTTGATGGGCGTGACAAAGCGTGTGAAAGTGACACGCCTCCGGCAGACGGACAAACACACGTTGAGACCGGAAGAGAGCGTGTTCGACGTGGAGGTGAAGAAGGGGTGGAAGGAGGGCACCAGGATCACCTTCCCCAAGGAAGGCCATCAGATGCTCGGCCATGCCCCTAACGACCTGGCCTTCGTTATCAAGGAGAAGAAGCACGCCCATTTCAGACGAGACGGCTCGCATATTGTGTACACCACCACCATCACGCTGCGAGAGGTGAGATGTGTACGTGTGTATGGCGGTACGAAATGTTCCCTCGCAGCTGCCGGTACTCAATAAGCCTCTGCAGAGAGCTGCATCTAAATTTAGCATCTCTCCCCCGCAGCCTCAGCGCACACACTCTCACACACTCCCCCTCCCATCTCGCACACCACCTCCTCAGCTCTCAGCATCGTCTCACACACATTCTGTCATTCGCTCCTCTCCAGCAGTGGATCTTATTTTGCCTATACGCCCTCATGCATCTATTTTCTATGAATAGACCCATAATAATATCTAGAGAGCAGGATGACAAATATAATAGTGATATATACATAAGACAGTAAACTATGATTTTAAATCAGCACTTATTTTACACCAAATTTACTCAAAAACAACAGATTTTGGGAAGTGACACTGTTGGGTAACACTTCTCCTTAGTAACCAAGGGTTCATTGATCATTTGATACCAACAATCTTAATATGGCCAATTATTGGTCCATTAATTGGCCTGGCTGAAATATCAGTAAACATTCAGGTCCATATTTGGCCATTTTAAGATTATCGGCACTGTGCCTAATTGGCCGATATATTGCTAATATATTCATAAGATAGCAAATTTCAATTAAATTAAACTCTTATTTTATATGATACTAAGAAAACAACAGAAATGGTCCATATTTAGTTGGCAAACTTCTGTTAACTAGCCAAGCAGAGATCAAGCATTTGATACCAATAATCTTAAAATGGCCAATTGCTGGGCGACTAATTGGCCTATTTTGCCATTTTTAGATTGGCACTGATTACTGTGCCTGATTGGCAGATAATCTTAAACTGGCTAATTATTGATTAATTAATTGGCCTAGCTGAAATATCAGGAAATATTCAGTCCATATGGCCATTTTAAGATTATCGGTATTGATAACTTTGCCTGATTGGCCAATATATTGCAGAAATATTCATAAGACAGCAAGCTAGACTTAATTATTTTATGCACTATTTATTCAAAAATATCACAAATTAATTGGCCGATTAACAAAAGTGATCATCAAATCGCCCATCCTGTTCTCTAGACACCAGATTTGGCATTGGCTCTTAAAAACAACTCATTCTTTCAAGCTCATTTGCATTTTTACTTTCCACACCAAACCTCTCGCCCTCGTTCACTCTCTCCCTCTCTCGTTTTCCACATCCACTTCATCTTTCTCTTCCTACGCTTACCCTCCCATCCCCCGCAGACTGGAGCATCATTGAGAAATAAGAGCGATTAGTGGCTCTTTTCTGCCGTTACGTAACTGTTCAATATGTCTGGCCTATATTCCTCCCGCGTTCATACTCACATTATATAAAAGCATCATATATAGACAAGTGGATTAGACCTCATAAAATATGCCGGAGGAGCATTATAGCTCTTATGCTGCCAAAACACTACAGCTTGTGATGTAACAGATTGTATCTCAAGACAAAGAGAGCTGCCGAGGATCGATACAGACCTTTATAGCTCTACAAATCAAAGAAGATTCTGTGACACAATGTTTAACGGTTTTCTTTCTTTGTGTTTTCTCCAGGCTCTATGTGGGTGTACAGTTAACGTCCCTATGCTTGACGGACAGATGAAGCCCCTCCCATGCAATGATGTCATCAAGCCCGGCTCAATGAGACGGCTTATAGGGGAGGGGCTTCCCCGAGTGAAGAACCCCGCCCAGCGTGGAGACCTGCTGGTCGAATTTCAAGTTGTTTTCCCTGATCGCATTCCCCCGAGCAGCAAAGAAATCATCAAACACAGCTTGGGACAGTGTTAACTAAAGAAAACACATGCTCATTTTGGTGACAGACTTAACGTCTGCTGTTTGTCTCTGTGAGGCACACGCACTCAAGTGTGAGATGGGATGATCACACAGACATATTACATATAGGTATGTAATACCTGTGTTAAGTGTGATTCGTACGGAGATGAAGTGTTTGAGGAAACACACGAACAGCGCACGCACTAAACACACACCTGCACTGATGGTGCTACTCTGAAGTGTTAGCATACTTCTTTAACCATGACGACCTTGTACTCATGTACAGAACTGTCAGTGATTTAGTCTCTATGAGAGATCCCTGTGTCATGTTCCAATGAATTATTTGTATAGAGAAAATGTGAATTTCAGATATGACCTGGCATGTATGATGAACGCATGTTTTGTAAGCAGAAATAAAGTTTTATTAATGAAATAACTGGAATTTGGTGTTGCCGTCTTTAATGTGTTTAGCACTCAAGAATGAAGAACTCATGCATGAATTTAATCCATGAATGATTAATGCATTAAATTACATACGAGAGGGAAAAAAATGTTTAGTGATTAAGATCAATTTTGAGTTTTTGAGCTATTTTGCTTCCACAGCTTGTCTTCTTTCAGACTAGTGCAAAAGAAAACATCCAAAATACACATTTAAGTGTTTATTTTATTGCACTTGTCTTTTTGCATATGTAGATTTAAATTACAATACATATCTTTAAAGGCCATTTTCCTCTTCTTCCCTCAATTTGTTGAACAAAATCGCTTACTTTACCTGAAACTTACAAACAGTAAACTCTACAGATTTATTCCTATGTATATTCTTTAATGTATATTCACACCCACATATATATATATCATAGCATCAGTTCTGGCAGGTCACGTTAGTCAAGCTCGCATCAGCTGACTCTCAGCTGATCCACGTCTGATGCGACACCTATCACAGCACTCATATATAAGGTCCTTCAGTACTATCACCAGCTTCGCAATGCTCAATAGCTAATTACCCTCCTCCATCCCCAACTCCTCCTCTTGTCAGTCAGGATTCAGCCCTCTGATTCTCCTTGAAATCTCCCTGATTTCAAAATGTTACATTAAATTATTGAACCTAATGATATCTGCATACATTTGTTGGTTCTGTTCTGTTACACTGGGGGGGGTTAATGCTGCTCAGTTCTTGCCCAGAACAGAACCATACCATACCGCCAACCAAATTGTATGCTGAAGTTGTCATGCTCTTTGACGATAGTAATCCTGACAGACTATATATATAATATCTATATAAACCATTGCATATTATATATATATATCATTATATATATATAATATATATATAGATATATATATATATATATATATATATATATAACATTGCTATTTAAACCTAATTTCAGAAACTTGTAATACAATGTCATTATTTACCCTAGTAACCTGTGATGCCCTGCCTCAAAAATAAAAAAAACATGATCAAGGAGAGCGTATGTATTAATCATCTGTGATAATCATGTTCCACACCAGAAAGGGGGGAATTTTTGCTCTGTGGATTTGAATACTAATAAACACAAAAGCTATATGAGGCTATGGTGTGGTTGATTAAAACTCAGTAGCTACCATAATGTTTTAGCCTTTAAATATTTAATCTGTATGCTTTTAATAGTTTCAAAGCCTGTTGTATATTCCCTACTGCTTTCTGAAGATGAAAATAGTAACTTTACTTGTATAGCACAAAGTGCTCCACAGGAAAAACTAATCAAGAATACATCCAAGAGTTGTTCATATACAAAAAAGATTAAATCTGCTGGAAATGCCCCATGCAGTGCACAAAATGTGGTCTACGAAGAAATGGAAGGACTTGAGCACAGGCCAAACAACACTGAAACAGTAAGCCAGACTCCATCACAAAAACATCAATACCTGACTTCAGTGATGTTTGTATCTGAACAAGAGCAAATTCCTGCATCCATGTTCCAGCATCCATTAGAAACCCTTCCCAGAAATCTGCAAAGCAGCAAAGGGAGAACAAAGTCTATATTTAAGCAAATGATTTTGAATTGAAAGGAATAGTTCACCCAAACATTTAAAATTTGATTAAAATATACTCACCCTCAGGCCATTGAATATGTAGTTAAGTTTGTTTCTTCATGGGATCAGATTTGGAGAAATGTAGCATTACATCACTTGCTCAGCAATTTTTTTTCCTCTGCAGTGAATGGGTGCCGTCAGAATGAGAGTCCAAACAGCTGATAAAAACATCACAATAATCCACAAGTCATCCACACCACTCCAGTCCATCAATTAACATCTTGTGAAGCGAAAAGCAAAGCAAAGAAATGAAAAAAGAAAAGGCATGATTTATATAATTTTCTTCTCAAATATATCTTCCAGTTTGTGTACAAGTGATCTTTTTCCAAGGAAGGACCCCGGTTGAAATACAGTCAGAAAATGTGCAAAGTGGTACAATATACCCCTAAAAGGTGTGTATTAGTACCTTAAAGTAGTAATATGTATCCTTTTTGTGAAGCTGTGAACCTTTTTATGTAATTAAGGTACAGAAATTTGAAATTATATGAGGGTACTGCCTCAAGCTGTTTTGCCCCTAATGGTACAATTTGTTTTTCTAAGAGTGTACTGTATATTTGATTGGACATATTTGGCAATGATTCTCTCAAGCTCAACAGACTGCTATTCACAGGAAATGTGCAAATATATGAACTGTCTGAGCGAGAAGAACATTGTCTCGTGTCAGTCATAGCCGTGTTTGTGGGCCATGAATCATCTCACAGTTTAAAATGACACTCACACTTACTCAGGGTCAGAATGGCTGTTTTTAGCAGGGTGTGAACCTAGATATTTCTTAGAAAAACTAAAAAAGCCAATTCTATATCTGAAGTGTAATGTTTGCTCACCACTGCATCTATTTCACTTGGGAAATCCACTGTTATGCAGTTGTATTTTTTTCAATTAGCTACATATATGCAGAAAAAATATTGTAATTTTTCCTTTTTCTAACATCAAATGAGGCCATCCATGACATTTCACAACACATACAGCGACTGTGCTTCCAGCATAAGTGGTATGTTCCCTGTGGAAGCATTACTCATTTCTAAATTGCTTCAGATAAAGCCGCCCGCAAAATGAATGGACGCAATTATAAGTACTTAAGGGACCATCTAAAGGGACTCAAGCCTACGGGAATCAAGGTTAGGTTAGCATATTAAATATGTCTTTGATGGCTTTAAAGTAATAAGATGCACAGGGTTTGTGATTGCATTTACATGAACAACAACTGAGAAAGACTCATGAAACTACAATGTTAAACTAGACTATACTGCCCTCTCTCGGCCATAATAATGAATTGCATGGTGAGAACTTGGAAGAATCGCCTCAAGACTATACAGGTGCATCTCAATAAATTAGAATGTCGTGGAAAAGTTCATTTATTTCAGTAATTCAACTCAAATTGTGAAACTCGTGTATTAAATAAATTCAATGCACACAGACTGAAGTAGTTTAAGTCTTTGGTTCTTTTAATTGTGATGATTTTGGCTCACATTTAACAAAAACCCACCAATTCACCATCTCAACAAATTAGAATATGACATGCCAATCAGCTAATCAACTCAAAACACCTGCAAAGGTTTCCTGAGCCTTCAAAATAGTCTCTCAGTTTGGTTCACTAGGCTACACGATCATGGGGAAGACTGCTGATCTGACAGTTGTTTTGAAGACAATCATTGACACCCTTCACACGGAGGGTAAGCCACAAACATTCATTGTCAAAGAAGCTGGCTGTTCACAGAGTGCTGTATCCAAGCATGTTAACAGAAAGTTGAGTTGAAGGAAAAAGTGTGGAAGTAAAAGATGCACAACCAACCGAGAGAAGCCTTATGGGGATTGTCAAGCAAAATTGATTCAAGGATTTGAGTGAACTTCACAAGGAATGTACTGAGGCTGGGGTCAAGGCATCAAGAACCAACACACACAGACGTGTCAAGGAATTTTGCTACATTTGTCGTATTCCTCTTGTTAAGCCACAACTGAACCACAGACAACGTCAGAGGCATCATACCTGGGCTAAGGAGAAGAAGAACTGTTGCCCAGTGGTCTGATAGAGAAGTTGTTTATTCCTTTGAAACCACGGTCCTAGATTCTGAGAGGGTGAGAAGCTCATAGCCCAAGTTGCTTGAAGTCCAGTGTTAAGTTTCCACAGTCAGTGATGATTTGGGGTGCTGTGACGTCTGCTGGTGTTGGTCCATTGTTTTTTTTTTTGAAAACCAACGTCACTGCTCCCGTTTACCCAGAAATTTTGGAGCACTTCATGCTTCCTTCTGCCGACCAGCTTTTTGAAAATGCTGATTTCATTTTCCAGCGTGATTTGGCACCTGCCCACACTGCCAAAAGCACCAAAAGTTGGTTAATTACCATGGTGTTGGTGTGCTTGATTGGCCAGCAAACTGGTCTGACCTGAACCCCATAGAGAATCTAGGGGGTATTGTCAAGAGGAAAATGAAAACAAGAGACCAAAAAATGCAGATGAACTGAAGTCCACTGTCAAAGAAACCTGGGCTTCCCTACCAACCTCAGCAGTGCCACAAACTGATCACCTCCTTGCCACGCCGAATTGAGGCAGTAATTTAAGCCAAAGGAGCCCCTACCAAGTACTGAGTACATGAACAGTAAATGAACATACTTTCCAGAAGGGCCAACAATTCACTAAAAATGTTTTTTTTATTGGTCTTATGAAGTATTCTAATTTGTTGAGATAGTGAATTGGTGGGTTTTTGTTAAATGTGAGCCAAAATCATCACAATTAAAGGAACCAAAGACTTAAACTACTTTAGTTTGTGTGCATTGAATTTATTTAATTCACAATTTTCACAATTTGAGTTGAATTACGGAAATAAATAAACTTTTCCACAACATTATAACTTATTGAGATGCACCTGTAATTAGCTACTAAAAAATATTGAGATAACAGCGTTACTTTTGGTGTTATTTATATACTATTATATTACTTACAATATTTTGAATTCACTTTTTACATATTCAGTTTTCTATTAAATGAAATAGCTTCTGACAATTTTAGTTTTTTATAGGCTAGTTCAATTTAGCTTTCATTTCAGTTTACTTGTAGCAATTTTAGTAGGCTACTTCGTTGTAAATGTAGTAAAGTTGTTGGCAATTCAACAAATTTTCAATTTTTTAAGTTTCAAGATTTTTAAATGTACGTTTTCATCTAATATTAATATTGTATTTCAGCTTGATTTCAATTTAATTTGAACAGATTTAATTAACAGTACAAACACTAGCAGATATGTCTATTTTAACTAACGTTCCCCTCAGAAAAATTGGTTAAGAATGAGCCTACATCAAGGCAATGTGTATGAATTTTAGCAATAGGCTACTGTACTTTTTTATTCAGAATAATTTGGGGAACAAAAAGGTTATATTTTGATACATTAGAAATGAATTTTGACGTGTTCACACTAAACAATTAGCGACATCACGAGGTAGCTCCGATAGCAGCAGCAAAAACATGTAAATTGGTTTATATAACTTTTTATTTTATACAGTCACTAATTAATTATTTCCTCATCGTTCTCTGAACTTTCCTGGTGATTTTGTAGTTTCCAGAGTCTCACGCTTGATTTCACCGTCGCAGGACATAAGTGCTTTTACATATTTAACTTCATTACTGTGCTATTTTGAGGGCTTACGAACAAAATAGACGACTTAATACACCAAAGAAATTCTCATCTCTGAGGTAAGATTGCAAAGTTGTTGCAAACTGTCGGTGAAAAGCCAAGCTCTTGACGCACTCTGGCGGAATTAATTGATGTCAATAGGGCGCACCTGCGGTTCAGCTGTCAGTTTTAGTCATTTTATTGATATTATTTTACATAAAAACATAAATAATCAGAGGTGCAGTTAAGCAAACATCAAAATCATATTGTTTTGTCCTGATTTGTGATTAAATGTCGCAGCTGGGCTCGGCTGTGCCCTCATCAAGCTTACCTGAGGGCCTCCCGGTGTCCAGTTTGGCCCTCGTCTCTCGGTCTGACTCCTGGTTGCTCTCCCTGCGCTCCATTCTTACCTGCTTTCCCTCTTATCTCCTGCCCTAGCTTTTCACCTGCTCTGTTCGTGGCGGAGACAACCTCTTGTTTACCGCATGGCCCTCCACCTGTCGGTTCCTCGGTTACTATAGAACTCCCCCTGGCTGCTTTCGGGTCGACAACCGCCTTCCGACTCATTCCGTCCTCTCCTGACCTCACCTGGCACTCGTCGTCTTTTTCCACCCCAGAGAACCACCCGCTCTCTGATCTAGCCCTGTTCGCTCAACAGATACTAACCAACTACGTACTTCCACGCGGTTCTTCGGAGTCCGATTGCTTGGCGCCCTCCCATCACCCTTCCGCGTGCCCCCTGACCTCCGTTCACTAGCCGGCTTAGAAGTGCCATACCGTGGCTTCTCCAGGTGCATGCAGGTTTGTTCGCCCGAATAGGGCCACTTACCCCGGGTCCGAGTCTCTGCGTGTGCCGAACGTGAGGACGAGCGCCCCGGTTCTGCTGCAGTCCAGTGATTCGGACACGGAGCGGGGCAACACGGTGCCACCGAACTCACCAGCACTGCATGTGACTCCCAATGGGGTAGGGACTAAATCACTAAAACACATGATTTAATGAAATATTAAATAATCTCTTCTACTAATTTGAATATTAATGGAAGATATCATGGCCTAATGGTCTCATATTTAACTCCGTGGTTCGTTGAAATGGTAATTTAAAACTTTACTATAATATGCCATTTTTATATTGTGTTTACATGGCATTATAACTTACAGAAAGCATGGTAGTGCCATATATTTGTTTTAATTGATATACTATGGGAACATTTTGTTTTAATACCATGGTTCTTTGAAATGTAAAACTATGATCATTTGATTGACATTCTCATAGAGTATTTATAAGTAATGTCCAAAAAGCATAGTATTACCATACCATATCCAATAATAGCACAGATTTGTTTTGATTATGATATATAATAGGAAAATACCTATTTAATACCATGGTTCTTTGAAATGGTCATTTAAAACAGTAATTTGCCATTTTCATATAGTAGGGGGTTGTAAAAAAAAGTCAAGTCACCTTTATTTATATAGCGCTTTTAACAATACAGATTGTGTCAAAGCAACTGTACAGCATTAATTTGGAAAATAGTGTGTCAATAATGCAAAGGAACAATAGTAAACACTCAATTTTCATTTAAAGACAGCTCATCATTGAATTCAGTGATTTCAACATCCAGCTCAGTTTAAATAATTTCTTTGCAATCATGTCAACGATATCGCCAGAAATGAAGTGTCCCCAACTAAGCAAGCCAGAGGCGACAGCGGCAAGGAACCAAAACTCCATCGGTGACAGAATGGAGAAAAAACCTTGGGAGAAACCAGGCTCAGTCGGGGGGCCAGTTCTCCTCTGACCAGACGAACCAGCAGTACGGAAAAATCTATTTAAGACGTAATAAAACAGACGATGAATAATATTAACAGCAATTATTATATGATGCAATCAAACTTATAGCAAAATGTGGTAGTTCTGTATGTTGTTTCAGGGTTGGCGTCATCTGAGGTCCTCTGAGGTGTTGCATCATCTCTTCTCAGGTGTTCATTCATCTCAACTGAAGCTTGTGTAAATCCTATGTTACTCCGGGACGGCAACAGACAGAGAAACACATACACATAATTACACGTACTGCGTTGCACAACCACGCAAAAGTTGATTTGGTTGTAAAGCCCAAGACAACAGAAGAGGATGCATGGTGTGCATGGTGTGATTCAGATAGAACTTACCGGTGTACCAAGAGTATGAGTGGGAAGGCAACAACACAGATCAGCGTTCAAGGGTGCGTGGCGCCAGAACCCGATGATCGTCATTTAATCTAGTTAAACGCATGGAGTCTGAGTGTGCTGACACCACCTGCATCGTTTCATCAGGAAAGTGAATCCTTATAGGCCAAGTTATCAGCGAGCCCAATCGGCGACAAAGTCGGCGTCCCATAACGCAGAGCCAGACGTGGCTATCCTCGGACGACCAAATAGTCGCGATTGTGCACCTTAGTGGCAGGCGGGGGGGGAGTGACAGTCACGTCGGTAGGACTAGTTCCAGCTACGAACAGAGCCAACCATTATGTGGTGGCCAAGTAATAGGAAGGTCTATGGGACGTAAACTCTAGTATAACTGTGCCCAGAACTTACTAGGTCAGGCCAGTGCAGGAGACGTGAGAGTGGAACGAATATGCATCATGAGAGTGTCTCGTTACCCGAATGGGAAGGTATAGTGCTAGCCCGAGCATGGGTGACGACCTATAGCTTGTGTATGTGAAGCGGCAGGCTGCTGCTGCGCACAGCAGCGCACAGGTGCACGTACAATGACGTCCCTGTGCTACGAAGGGCATCATCATGCAAATGAGACTGAGCGTCATATCATAGGCAGCTATAACGTAAGAGGATAACATGTGTCGGAGCTTGCCGGAATGAATTCATATAAGCTGAGATCAGAAGGACTGATTTGGTGTAAACAATGGATCACAAGATGATAGTCAAAGGACAAGGATTAGCTATCTACAATAACACAACGAGCATAATGCCAGAAGAGTAAGGTTGGGCGCGCTATGTAAAGCCTAACAAGGGAAAAAGTGATCTGACCCTATTATACCAGTGTCTAGGCAGGGATATAGGTAAGGGGATGCGAACGCTGGGTGCGAATGCTGTGCCGCTGTATTAGTATCATGGATCTGGGTTTAACACAGGGATGCGGGAGCGAAATACGTGTCACAGGTCAACACAAAAGCAGCATAGGAGGCCTACAGCCATGTGGTAGCGGCTGCGTGTGTCTAGGCTAGGTCATGCACAGGGAGGTAATTCGGGCACAGGGAGCGCCCAACATATTGCGGGTTATGGGCTCGTAGTGACGGGCGTCGCATGACTAGGCAGCACACAGCGAGAGGACGCGGAGCGTGTGCTAGAAGGACGACACAAGGTCCTCGAACATTCAGGAAAATCGAAGACGGAAACCCGTTCGCGTCGACAGGACACTAAACAAATTAGACCCGCGGCTTCAATACCGCAACACAAACAAAGAAACGGGTCGGCGGTGCAAGACTACTCACAATCAGCGAACAAGAAACTCACGGCAACATACTCGCGGACACTACAACAGATACTCTCACACAAACAAAGTAAGCGCGACTGACAAAAGACTGCACGCAAGCCAAAAGCGAGCGAGAATATCGGCAGCTGCGCTAACTAACTCGCACCAAAGTCTAAGCAAACGAAACCTACGCCTGGCCATCTGCAGGCGCGGAACACAAAGCACTGAAAACAGACGCTGCAACAATCATCACATCAAGGAGCAAACAACTAGAAGTACAGAAGCGCACGGAGTCTGCGCAACATAACGCACACATCAGGAGGGCGGAACATCTACTGCAATAAAGAAACGTCAGGGTGCACGGAAAGGGACACTATTTTGCGACACCGAAGGCTGTCGGTGGCGGTTCGACACCCACACGGGAGGGAAAAGGCAAGGAAGAAGGGAAGGGGGACATTCCGGGGGGGACAAAAAAACACGCCACCCAGAAAAACCGGGAAAGGGCAAGCTACAGGGTTCGAACTGACCATGTCAAAAAGAACCCCAGGGGCGCATTGACAAATAGCTATCGCTATCATCACAACAAAAAAAGAATACGTGACACATATCATAATCCAAAACATCTGTGCAGGACGTTATGGATGGGCTGGGGGGCATAGGGTAATAGGCTGATTTTTGGACATTCTTATAAATACTCTAGGAGAATGTCCTATTTTGTTGGTGTGGGTGGGGTGGGGCTGCATATACTCACAGTGCAACCAAATACAGAAGCACGCTTCAATTACTCACAACACAACCAAATACAGATGTGCTGCAAATACTCGCAACACAAACAAAGAAACGCACTGCAAATACTCACAACACAACCAAATATAGAAATGCACTGCAAATACTCACAACACAAACAAAAAAAGAAACGCGCTGCAAATACTCACAAAACAAACAAATACAGAAACACGCTGCAAATACTCACAACACAAACAAAGAAACCACTGCAAATAACTCGCACAAACATCAGGCAAACTTCTGTCAAATCACTCGCAACAAAATACAGAAACGCTCTGCAAATACTCGCAACACGACCAAATACAGAAATGCTCTGCAAATACTCGCAACACGACTAAATACAGAAACGCTCTGCAAATACTCGCAACACAACCAAAAACAGAAACATGCTGCAAATACTAACAACACAAACAAATAAAGAAACGCGCTGCAATGCTCACAACACAACCAAATAAAGAAAAACGCTGCAATACTCAACACAAACAAAGAAGAAACGTGGCGCAACTAGGCTAATACCGCCAACACAAACAAGAAACGCCCTGCAAATACTCGCAACACAACAAATCAAGACGCGCTGCAAATTACTCACAACACAAACAAGAAACGCACAGCCAATACTCGCAAAACAACAAGCAACGCGCTGCAAATACTCGCAAAATCAACAAATCAAGAAACGCGCTGCATACTCGCACCAAAACAAAGAAATGCACTCAAATACGTCGCAACACAACAAATAAAGAAACGCGCTGCAATACTTCTACACAAACAAATAAAGAAAACGCGCGCAAATACTTGTCAACACAAGAATGCTGCAAATACTCACAAAACAACTAAATAAAGAAACGCGCTGCAAATACTCGCAAAACAAACAAATAAAGAAACGCACTGCAAATACTCGCAACAAACAAATAAAGAAACGCGCTGCAAAAACACACAACACAAACAAATACAAACACGCTGCAAGACTCGCACACAACCAACTAAAGAAACGCACTGCAATACTCGCAACACAACAAATAAAGAAACGCGCTGCAAACTACTCAAATAAAGAAACGTGCTGCAAATACTCGCAACACAAACAAATAAAGAAATGTGCTGCAATATTCACAAACAAATAAAGAAATGTGCTGCAAATACTCACAAAACAAACAAATATAGAAACGCGCTGCAAATACTCACAAAACAAATAAATAAAGAAACGCGCTGCAAATACTCGCAACACAAACAAATAAAGAAATGTGCTACAAAACCGCAACAAACAATAAAGAACGCGCGCAATACTCGCTACACACACAATAAAAGAACGCGCTGCAAATACTCGCTACCACAAACAAATCAAGAACGCGCTGCAAATACTTCTCAACACAACAAGAAACGCCTGCAAATACTCGACACAAGAAATCCTGGCAATACTCGCTACAACCCCCACAATAAATGAAACACGCCGCAAATACTCACAACACAACCAAATAAGAAACCAAATACGACCACAACCGGGAGGACCCCAACAATGCAAAAATTAACCATGTTTTTTTTTTTTTTTTTGTATTGATTTACCATTTGGAAACCACAGTTGTACAAATAGCTACCATGGTTAAACTATGGTCAGTGTAGTAAATCCATGGTTAATTTGTTGTTACCATGGTTTAACTATAGTAACCATTTTTTGTTTTTATTTATTTTTTACATAATGTATTAATTTATTAATTTTAATAGTAAAACCATATGGCTAATTTTTGTAAGGGAAGTTGTAAAGTTAGTTAGTCGGCTTACATGCATTCACAGTTACAGTAATTGTGTATTTCGTCAGCTTATTTAGGCTAATAATAAAAAATAAAAATAAAAGAAGCAAAGGAATCGTGTGATCAGGATGTTAAAATAAACAAAAATCTCACCTTTCAGAGCAAACATTGATAAATATGTCCCAGCCATGTTCGTCACTTTGTGGTTCCTTTAAACATTTCCGATGTAGTCTGTGCCTATTTGCAGCTTGTTTCTTTATTTGTTTGTGTTGTGAGCATTTGCAGCACGTTCTTTATTTGTTTGTGTTGTATTTGCAGCACGTTCTTTGTTTGTCGTGAGTATTTGCAGCGCGTTTGTTTTTGCAGCTCGTTTCTTTATTTGTTTGTGTTGTGAGCATTTGCAGCTTGTTTCTTTATTTGTTTGTGTTGTATTTGCAACACGTTTTTTTGTTTGTGTTGTATTTGCAGCACGTTCTTTATTTGTTTGTGTCGTGAGCATTTGCAGCTCGTTTATTTGTTTGTGTCGTGAGCATTTGCAGCTTGTTTCTTTATTTGTTTGTGCTGTATTTGCAGCACGTTTATTTGTTTGTGTAGTGAGTATTTGCAGCATGTTCTTTATTTGTTTGTGTTGTGAGCATTTGCAGCACATTCTTTGTTTGTGTCGTGAGCATTTGCAGCGCGTTTATTTGTGTTGTGAGCATTTGCAGCTTGTTTCTTTATTTGTTTGTGTTGTATTTGCAACACGTTTTTTTGTTTGTGTTGTATTTGCAGCACGTTCTTTATTTGTTTGTGTTGTATTTGCAGCACGTTTTTTTGTTTGTGTAGTGAGTAATGTTATTACACTATAATCCCTATCAGCAGCGTGTTTCTGTTTTTGTTTGTGTTGTGAGCATTTGCAGCACATTCTTTGTTAGGTGTTGTGAGCATTTGCAGCACATTCTTTGTTTGTGTCGTGAGCATTTGCAGCACGATTCTTTGTTTGTGTCGTGAGCATTTGCAGCGCGTTTGTTTTTGCTGCTCGTTTCTTTATTTGGTTGTGTTGTGAGCATTTGCAGCGCATGTTGTCAAATTGATGAAGATGTTTTCTTAATTTGCAGCGCGTTGAGCTCTCTCGGCCACCATAATATTGATATAAAAATGCGAAGAGAATAAAAATATATTCCATTTGTTATTTATTAACAACATGATGTCAAGGTTTCTTAAACTGGGGTTCATGAAGCCTTTTAATGTGTTTGAAAGACAAAAGCCTTCCAAAGACAAAGAAAGTAACTGCAGTCTGATTACAAGTATTTTAAAATGTAATATAATCTTATTACAAGTACTTTGGAATCTGATTACATAATTCAGATTACATGTGATCAGTTACTAATCCAGCACTGGCAATGGTCTCCATGATCTACTTATCTCACAAAGCTTTTGGAAAGCACAGCCGTTTATTAATTGTACTCTAGTATCTGACGAGGGAAACTATTGCTTTCTGTACAGTTTTGGCTCCAAGTGAAATGCGAGGTCAAACTTGCCCTTGCCCTTGAGTAATTTAACCGTTTAACTGCTCTGGTTACAGTTCTCAATGCGAATGACTTCCATGCGTAGAAGCAGCACCATGGAGCTGGAGAGCGCTCCTCTGGATAAGATCCATGTGGAATGCGAGTCTGCCAGCATCATCCAGCCGGAGAACTTCTGCTATGTGGCGTCATCAAGCCCCTCGGCTAGGGGTTCAGGACTGGACAGTGACTTTGGAGCCAGTGCAGGTTAGTTTCATGATCTCATTCATTGAATTGAGTAGACTTCAAATGCTACATATACACTACGAATCAAATACTTCTGGCTGGTAAGTGTATATTTGGAGTCTGTCCATTCTTTGAATTCTCCTAACTGTTCATTTAGGTGTATCTCTGCGTATCCTTTCTATGGACAGTGATGGTTTTCCGGGCTCTGCCTGGGCATCCGCTCTGGAATGGGATTACTACGAGCCAAGTTACGTCACTCAGAACCACGTCCCGAAGCACAGACCTTACGCACCCCCCATCACTACCAAACAGTACTGGGTCTAGAGCCCAAGCTCCATTGAGAGCCTGATGAACACCAGAACAAGACTCGATTCAGCCATTCTCATTCTAGAACTTCAGTTGAGCGGAGTCTAGATTTCTGTCTGGGTTTAGTACACTTAAAAATGTTCACATGCTGTTTTAACTGCAACACATCACGTTGTCAAATCACACACACGATTAAAAAAAGTCTTCTCACGATCACAGCTTACTTCTGCAGCAACTCCAAACAGGTTTGTTGTGTTTACAAAAATGCGTTTATAGAATCACTCCACTATTGCTTTCACTTTAGATCACTTTGACACGGTCCTTTGTTTTACACGTAGAGTTTCTCACTGCATTGTAATTTATGTTTGCACATGATTCTCAGCATGGAGTTACTGAGGTCTACAGAATAGGCTGTTTGAGTACTTCACAATTTTGACACGCTACACATTCTTGTATTTGTAAAGAAAAAAGTATTTAGATTGTGCCTGAATTGAATAAAGTTTTAAAATACAGGGTGTCATTTAATTGCTGTGGACATCCAATGCAATTATAAAAATAAAGTTTCAAAATAATCCTATGCCTTAAGATCACTGTTTTCATATGCATTAGGGGTTTATATAGCAGAACAGCTGATCTTGAGATTTAAGTTTCAACTCCACAAAACCATGCAAGCTGATAAAGACCAACTAGTTTCACCATGTTACTCTTTATATAAAACAACCCTTTTCAATCAAGCGTTTAGTTTGCATTGATATTAAAAGGTAACTTGTTTTCAAATGGTTTGAGAAGTTCTGAGTGTTTGTGAGACAAAAAGATGAAATCAGACGGACATTTTAAACACCACTTTTTATTGGAAACAGATTACGAGGAGCTGGACGCAGCCACTGCTGCCCGACGGGGCTTGGGCACGGTTCCCTCACGGAACCCATTTCTGAAATACACACACACACACACACACACACACCCACACACACACACCAAAAAAAAAAAAACATACTTCAGGTAACAGGACGTCATAGATAGCGCTAAAAATAATTCCAAAGCCCATACCATGACTGCATGGGTCTCAAATCTATCGATCAAGTCCCTCTTAACAGTAGTTTCAAAACCCAACAGGTTTACACAAAAACTGAACAGAAAACAGACCCTAAAAGACACCCATCTAAATGTACGGGTCAGTCTTACCTCAGTACAAAATAATTATCACTGGACAGTCATTTGTTCAGACATTTATTTTTGGACATCATTGGTAAGCCACTGTACAAATGCTAAATTTAACCAGAGTACAGCCACTCAGGATTTAGGCAAACAACAAATCTCAGGATCAACAGGGACGTTTCTATCATTGTTAGTCAAATGTTTCTGCATCAAACCCAAACCCTGTACCCTGCTTTGAACTTTCACTGTATTAATGCATGATAATATGCTAAGGAAAAAATTCATTATAAATTACATGAGACAGGAATCTGAAATAAAAAAAAAGATGCCAGGCAAAACACAATTCAAAAATGCTTCAAAAAAAACATTAAACCAAAAGATTAAAGTATGAAAAAGAAAAGTAATTTTAAAAGCATGAAAATGTACTACATTTACTCACCTGAACCTGCGGAACACAACCTTCAGGTGTCTCATGCGGCCAGTTCCTGTGGTGCTGCGCCTCTTGGCCTTAACGCTCCAGTTGTCTACAAACAAATACAATTATATTTCAAACGCATGAAAATAACATGCATTCCTCCAGCAGTCCATAAACATCTCCGGCTTACCTCAGTTCAAACCTGTTATCACTGGACAGTCATTTGTTCAGACATTTATTTTTGGACATCACTGGTAAGCTTTGATACGCCAGACAGAACACATGCGTTTTTGCAGTTCTCTCTCAAGGAACAGTTCACCCAAAAATGAAAATTTGCTTAAAAAAAAAAAAGGTGTTTTAATTTTAAACCATTGCGACTGGTCAAGGAGTCCATAATCCACAAAGCTCCAAATGAAAATGTTTTGAACCATTTTCGCTTACAAGCGGTGCTTGATCCGTGCATTTTTCTCTCCCGATTCAGAAGAGACGACTTTTCACTGGAGAAAACAATATTATGGATAGAGGACTTGAAGTCTTAATGATGGATTAGTTTCTTACAAACACACAGCTTTCCACTTCACAAGATGTTAATTGATGGACTGGACTGGTTTGGATGACTTGTGGATTATTGTGATGTTTTTATCAGCTGTTTGGACTCTCATTCTGACGGCACCCATTCACTGCAGAGCATCCATTGGTGAGCAAGTGATGTAATGCTACATTTTTCCAAATCTGATGAACAAACAACATCCTATACATCTTGGATGGCCTGAGGATGAGCAAATTTTCATTTTTTGGTGAACTAATTCTTTCATATTACCTACGCTCCCGCTTGTAGCGTGCCAATGAAGCTACTTGAATCAAAATCAATGCAAAACCACCAAATAATGAACTGTGATCGTTCACAGACAAATCAAGACACTTACACTTTCTCTTGCGCTTGGCAGGGTAGCCACACTTTCCGCAGGTGGACTTCTGCAGGTGATAAGCCTTGGATCCACAGCGGCGGCACAGAGTATGCGTCTTATTATGACGCTTACCGAAAGATGACGTACCCTTCGTCTGAAAAACACAAGAAATTCATCATTCACATTACTGCTTGTATCTTAAATGCTCCTTTTCATATGACAGCCGTCTCAAAACATAGCAAGCTGCCTTCCTAGACAGCATTCATTCCTGTGCAGCTTGCTTCGGACACTATTATGCCTATCAATAAAGTTTATGTAGGCAGCTCACTATGATGACAGCTGACTACATTCTGAGATGACCCTCAATATGCTGTCTAACTAGGTAGCTAGCTAGGTTAGATGAAGCTAGATAAAGGAGTTTAGACTATGATGCTCAATAAGTATGTTTAGAAACAATAATGATAAAAGGTAACTACAGACCATGGCTTCCTAACAAACCTGTTTAGAAAGGAAAGCTAAATTAGCAGTGAGATTATAATGCACAAAAATACTGTCTAGAAAAGAAACTTGATAGACCCACAGCTCATCATGTTTGCAGAAAGGTTAACCACCTAAACTGGTCTGACAGTTTCATTACACATTTAAACAGTCTCAGACACATTATTGACATCCAAAACTACGTATTTAAGATGAATCTTGACACTGGAGATAGTTTAGAGCTAACCGGTATATTTCTCGAGCTCGTTAGCACTGTATGAAAGGCTAAGCGACATGCTAACCGATAAAAATATCATCTATAACCTCTCACTATCGAGGAATCACAGACATAATGGATGCTATTGAGCCTTAAATATATATGCTTGTGATATTTTTAATGGTACAGTGCTTAAAAACAAGCCATGAATCAGATGTTAGAGGATTTTGACGGCAAGGCGCTGCGAAACTCACCATCTTTCCTCAGAGCTGATTCGAAAGAGACCGGAAGAGACGCTGGTGTACCATTAACACACCACCGGCGCGCTTTCGGTGCAACACCTAAACACGTCCCCTTACTGTTACACTGCGGCCTTCTTATCCAATTATTTTAATTGTAAGAAAGATAAAACGTACTTTTAATCTAAGAAAAATCCCTGTTCTGGTCACAGAAAGTTTCAGTTAATTACAGAAATGGCATGTAGATCTGTGATAACAAGATTTATATATATTTACACAGTGAAAACATACACATTTCTTCTTAAAGACAGAGTAAGCGATTTCTGGTAGCCAATGTTGATATTTGAAATCACCTAAACAAACACGCCCCTACCCCAAAAGGGTCTTGCCTCTATTTTGATAGCTCCGCCCCACACATAAGTATGCAACCCAAGCAACGATTAGTTCTGTGAAACAAAGCCAAACCAATGTTACAATAAAAAGCACCGTTTACGGACGTGAGCGGCGCGGCGCAACAAATCCCCGAAAGAAAACTGCTGCCGGGTTCTATTTATGACGGGCTGACACAAATTTCAAATGATTTTCAACGGCCGCTTTGTCGCGTATTGTAGCAGACTGTAAGCGTGTAGACGCGGTGTTTACTGCCTATCTAGAAGAAACAAAGCAACTCGGCGTCCGATCGCATTCCTCCGCTCCTTGAGTTCCTCCCATCGCTGGAAAGCTGATCCCTCTATTTACACGGTCCTACTTCTTTTGTTCTGCAGACTTTTCCTCTTTTGTTTCTTATCCACCATCTCTTTCTTTCTGTCGCTCGGCTCGGCTAATGTCCGTCCTGTGCACTGAACTCTCTCTCCTCCACATCACGAGTAGACACGCCCCTTACTGCTGATTGGCTACAAGTTTGTTGCTATTCAGCCCGAATCAGTTTTCTAAAGCGTTTTTGAAAAATCACATACCCTGCCTTTAAATAATGTGTTTTTACATAGGCCATCCTAAACAACTGTATGCTAGTTTAACTGAATATTGTATTTGTAGAGGTTAGGTTTAGAGGGAGGATTTAGTGTAGTAGGCTTATTAGCCTTAGCCTATATAAAAACAGAAATCAGTGGAAAGTCCAGTAATATTTAATTGTGTGTGTGTGTGTGTGTGTGGTTTTTATCTTGTGGGAACAAAGCCAGCAAGTTTGATTGATTTGCCTTTTCCAAACGGTCTTTGCTAGGGCTCACAGCCACCGACTGCAACCATAAACATAAATTACAGAGTTGCCAAAAACGTCTGAACTCAAGTCGTCCCTGAGACAAAAAAACAACAATTTGAAATGACCTTCATTAGGCTGCCACAAGCCTCTGATATCACGGAATGGCAAAGCAATTCTTTCCCATGCATTTCAAGTCTTTGACCCTTGTTATAGCTATAATATGATGGCATTCTCTTAAATTTGATGTGAAAGATCAAAGCATTAATTTAAAAGGGGAATAAGTTACAGCATAACAGGGTTGAAAACATAATATGTTTACAGCGTATTATTTACTAAAACAAGACAATATTATAATATTATAACATGCAAATCATTTGAACAGAAAAAGAATGCTACAGTATAACAATCAAAAATGCACAGTAAAAACTTTCTAAAACTTTCTAGGGTTTTCTATACTATATTACTATATTGTGAAAAAGTATATAGTATTAGATGTGCCATTTTATTGGAAAAAAAAATTGTAAAATGATGGGTTTTGGAAGTTAAAAATATGGATGAATAAAATTAAATTAATGAAATGAATGGTGAGCCTACTTTACAATTAATGTAAAGTTTTTTGATTATATTTTATTCAAATAGTTCTTCTTAATAACAAAAACAACAACAATAAAAGAATAATAATAATAGTTATTATTATTATTATTATGGGAAATTTTTACATTTTATTTGTGACCTTGGAGCACAAAACCAGTCTTAAGTCGTTTGGGTATATTTGTAGCAATAGCCAAAAATACATCGTATGAGTCAAAATTATTGATTTTTCTTTTATGCTAAAAATCATTAGGATATTAAGTAAAGATCATGTTCCATGAAGATAGTTTGTAAATTTCCTACCATAAATATATCAAAACTGAATTTTTGATTAGTAATATGCATTGCTAAGACCTTCATTTGAACAACTTTAAAGGCGATTTTCTCAATATTTACATTTTTTTGTACCCTCAGATTCCAGATTTTCAAATATTTGTATCTCGGCCAAATATTGTCCTAACAAATACATCAATGGAAAGCTTATTTATTCAGCTTTCAGATGATGTATAAATCTCAATTTCGAAAAATTGACCCTTATGACTGGTTTTGTGCTCCAGGGTCACTTTCACAGTAAGGACATATTATTTAATATTAGTTAACATGGAGTAACAATGAAAAATACTTCTAAAGCATTTATTAATATAGTTCATTTCAACATTTATTAACATTATTAAAATCGAAAGGTAGACATTAGCCTATTTAATTGATGTGAGTTAACATTAATAATGAACAGTTAATAATAAATAGCCTATACTGTCACATACGTATCGCCCATTGATGGATAATTTTAGTTAGGCTAATACAGTACCTTATTGTAAAGTGTTACCCGTTAATATTATTTTATTTAGCCTAGTTAATGTTTACGGCATTATTTTAATATCAAGTTATCATAAAGGCGTTTAAGCTATGTCTAATATCACTGCAAAGCCCCAATTCGTCCTCGTGTAATTGCAGTCATTTCCGCCGCATCACGTTTTCTCTGGTTTCATGAAGGGTTTGACAGCAGATCTGCAGTGCCTCGCTGCCTCATTGGTGCTGATGAGAGGGAGTGGAGTGCGTCACCGCATTCTGCAGGAGCGTCGCGTGATGCAGGTTATGCCAGATTTACTACACGTCCACATATAGACGATAGACCTCAATGGGCAGCTGTAGCTTCGCTATATCCGACAGGTTGCTCAAAAGCGATACCGAGGCGAAAAGCAGCTGGTATGAAGCCTGAGCGCGCATCGGTGAAGACGGTAAACACGCGCGGGTGTGACTCAATGTGTCTTCTTTAGGGCAAACCGTGGGGTCTCTCTTCTGAAGGATGGGCTACTCAGATCCGACATCTAGTAGTGATCTGTTGGGAAACAGATCCCTGTGTTTTATTTTCATATGTGCTTTTGGACTGGTCACCTTATTTCAGCAAATCCTCTATGGCAAGAACTATATTAAAAGGTAAGGTGATTATTTTATTAAATGGTGCATGATGGAAAAAAAATCCATATTCTATGAGGGTATGTGGCTAATAAAGCAAAATAGCCTTCAGTAATTAATCTTAGTCATATTGCACCCATATTGTTCCAAAATCTCTTTTAAACTTGAGCTCCATTAAATCATGCCATACACAGTCCCCTGAATGACTGTCTATGCTGCGAGATGCTTAAGTCTGTTTTTCTTCTTCCTCTGTGTTTATTTTTCACGTCTTGGTTTGTTTTTCTACCTTCAGCCCTTTAAACAGCTCATACATCTTGCGTAAACCTGTGTGACAGCAAAAAGTCATATATTGCAGAACCTTATTATAAGCAATTGCGTCGCTTTGAAGATAAACTTGAAGACTGTGATGTAGCCTCTGTTTTTTTTGGCATGAGCACATAGCCTAGATTCAAGCACTAGAAATGCATTATGCATTTTTTAAATCATGGTGGTGTTTCGTAAGACCCAGATTTCATGCCTTTTTTGCGGCCACTTGCATCAAAATGACATCATACCTACCGAGAATAGGTCCCGGAAGGTGAATCATTTTAGTTTTTTTTTTTTCGGGAACGGAGGTAAGCAGAGTGAGATGGCTCAGCATTGCGAGGGTGTTTGAGAGTGTGTGTGTGTGTTTGTCTGTAAAATGGCGTCTCTCGTAAGGAGCGCCCCGCTATGCATTATGGTTCCTGCGTCCCAGCAGATGCCCATATGCTGAATTAGAGCATAGAGCATTCTCACACTCCCACCTGAACCCCCCTCTTGCGTCTCGCACACACTCAGGATTCATGACATCAGAGGCTGACGGCTGCGGATTGCATGAATGCTGTTCTGTACCCCGTATCTATTCTGCTGAAGTGGAGCGAAACAAGTGTAGGGGTGGGTGAGTGCTTTTGGCTTTAACTGCAGCTTCAAACCCAGCAATGAGAGTAAACGGAGACCAAATGGAGACTTTTGAGTCTTCTGCTTCTCAGATTTTCTTCTGTCAAAAACCCCTACATCTCATGTATGTCACCTTAGTGTTTCAGAACAGCGAATGAAAAACTAAGATCAGATTTTCTAAGAAACCATTATGAAAATGAACTCAAATCCAATCAAATTAACTCAAAACCAAGCAACAGTCTCAATATGAAACATTTATCTCCCAAGACCAAGTTATCTGGGTTTTGCCATATACAGTATATTTTGTTTGCCAAGGCAAATGCTATTTACTATTGATAAATGGCCAAATGATAGTGGCTATATTTCTGGTTAAGGATTTGAACAAATCTCAAACCTTGGCAAATAATAAAAACGCTCCCAAATCCCACTAACTTGGAAAGGGTGTCAACTTTTAACTTTTAAGCCATATCAAGGGGTATTGTAGTTGAAAATATATAGTGAAAATATTCAAAACACCTTAGCAGCTGCATAGAAATGCCTTGAAAATCAACCCTACTGAAGAAAAAACAATAGCAACCCTCATAGAATTTGTAATGGTTATAATATCTATAATGGGAATTGTATTGGTTTGAATGGAAACTGTAATGGTCCCTGTGGGTTTCTACTGGTAATTGTTTGCCTATTGGTGGCATGTTAAAACCACTAAATTCTAATGGGATGGCTACAACAAACTACAGATAATGGTTTAATGGTTAGAAGTTAGTGGTTAGTAATGTTTTTAATGGTATTTTTTGTGGAAACCATTAGAAGTTCTTCAGCAGGGAACCACAACATCCAGTGAATCTTGCCACCATGCTTTACATATTCAGATCAAAACTGTATTTACTTTACAACAGGGCTAGTCAACTAGCTTCATTTGAGGGCTGGATTATCGAACTGAAAATTTGAAGGGGGCCAAGAGGGTGAGGGCTGTCCCGATCTCTTTCTGGGGGGGCCTATAAAATTAGAAATTCAATTGAAATGCATATTCAGCAGTAAAATGAACTAATATTACCAACACCAAGATCTATAAAAGGTTAACAGAGTGCTGTCTGACAATCAATTCAAAAATAATTAGTTAATCACACATTTTTCTGTAATTAATCATGATTAATCACATATTTATATTGTCATAATTTCACATTGAAACTCCAAATTAATGTAGACAAATGTAGAAAACGTAATGACAAGTGTGTGCATTAATAATGCATCCACAGAACTGAATAAAACGTCCTCTTAAACGCTCCTGCCATGTGAAATTACAACTTAGAATTATTAAAAACACTTTATGCTGGAATTGGCCTTCTAATGTCATTGCAAGAAGTCTTAAAGCTGTCAGGTTGGCGCGGAGTTACAACTAAAAATAAAATCGCACCGAACTGGCCAGGACAAGAGGTGATTGCTGCATATAGATGTTTGTGCATATGAATCAAACACAGCAGGGTTATTTTATTACATTTTCCTCCTAGCTCCGATTACACTGGTGCTAGATTGAGGATTGGCGTCTGCAGTCTTGTGCCAGGCTTGAAATTTCCTCTTTGTCCTGGAGATATTGATTGGCTAAGTGGCTGTGCCATGCAGAAAAAGTATTGACATTTAGCTACTTCTTCAGCTGTGACCTCTTCATTATCTACTGGACTGCAGAAACACATCTGTCCTTCATATGCACCTTCTCGCTCCTCTCTGGCAGCTGAGTTTGCGTTTCTCGTCGAAGTGCTGATGTCCACATTAAATTGATGCTTTTAAAGACATGTAGAAAATGGCTGCGCATGTAGGCCTACTACAGGGACTAGAACTGGTTTAGGACAGCAGATTTAAAAAAAAAAAAGACCACATGAAATCAAAGTTTTCTGAGGTTTAGTCCATGTCTTGAAACAATTTTGCATGCTTTTTTCCAATAAAATTCTGAAACTAACTGACATCGGTTTAGTTAAATTAGTAAATATTGATGTAATACATACACTAATGCAAGTTTTTTTAAAGGGGTCCTATTATGCTTTTTCACTTTTTCAACTTTAATTAGTCTGTAATGTTGCTGTTTGAGCATAAAAAAGATCTGCAAAGTTACAAAGCTCAAAGTCCACTTCAAAAGGAGATATTTTATTTAACAGAAATCACTTTTCAAAAACTACAACAAATGACTCGTTTGGACTACAACCAGGGTTTGAAATTAACACCCGCCAACCCGCCAAATGCGGGTAAAAATCAGCTGTGGCGGGTAACGCTGTAAAATCACTAGCCAATTTGGCGGGTTACTTTTCGTAAATTATGTTTACTAATTAATTTCTTGAGGAAGTTCATGTAAGCCAAATCTGCACAGATTTAGTGTAAATACTGAACTCGAGACTCATCATGATATTAAATAAGCCTAATTGCGCAGCATCTGGGCATATCTAGCTTACTTGAACATACCCAGCGATGTACTGGCCATCGGGAGCACCGGGAAATTCCCGGTGGGTCGATCGCCGAAGCGAGGGAGACCTCATATTAGGTGCTGTTTTTAAATTACAGCCAACGCGAAACTGCAAAAAGCAAGTACTCCAAAAGTGTGAAGCGGCGCTACCCGGTGCATCCGCCAGCCGCGCGTTAAAGCAGAGCGGGATCAGTCTCCCTACAGCGCTGCACTTCCGTCACGGTTTATAAGAGATAAACGGCGCAAATCGATCGAACACAATCCATTCAGAAAAAAAAAAAAATTACACAGAATTGTGCTATAAATTTGGACTACAACGCATATTTTCCGAGATTTTTGATATCACAAATATTGACGAATGGGACTAGACCTGGTTGAGCTGCACTAGAGAAGGCAACGAGTGTTATCACTATGTCGGAGACACGCTAGCTTTCCCAAGGCAGACGAACTTAAATCATCCAGGTTTAAATCGCGCTCAAATTGATTTGATTTTGACACAATATTTACATTGAAGCTCGCAGGTGGCTATGGTAAGGGCGTGACATTTCCCGACCAGCCGCCAAGTGCTGCCAATCACAACACACACTGGCCCAGCTAACCAATCACAGCACACACTGGCCCAGCTAACCAATCACAACACACACTGGCCCAACTAACCAGTCACAGCACACACTGGCCCTGCTAACCGATCACAGCACACACTGGCCCAGCTAACCAATCACAGCACACACTGGCCCAGCTAACCAATCACAGCACACACTGGCCCAGCTAACCAATCACAGCACATTACGTATTTCAGAAGGGCCTTCATTTGATACAGGGGAAAAAAAAAAAAAACACCCCTATTTCGCTGTTCATGCCAGACTGGGGATAGTGGTGTTGTAATAATGTAAAATATGTGGAAAAATAATGTGTTTTTCGAACAACCTAGTATGAGAGCCTGTTCTAGTACACCCCCAAAACAAAATCAAGACTTTGTAAAAGAGCATAATAGGACCCCTTTAATCCTAGTTACATATTCACTTTTTTATTATGATTTTACAATATGCAAAATAAGACCATGTTCAACATCTGTACTCAGTTTTAAATATTATATAGACTAGTGTTCAAACGTTTGAGGCCAGTAAAATACATTTATTCTGCAAGGATGGATTAAAATGATCAAAATTGACAGTAAAATCATTTATAATGTTATAAAAGATTTGTATTTCAGAAATGTTTCTTGAGCAGCATATTAGAATGATTTCTGAAGGATCTTGTGACACTGAAGACTGGAGTAATGATGCTGAAAATTCAGCTTTGCATCACAGGAATAAATGACATTTTACAATGTAATCAAACAGAAACCAGATATTTTAAAGTCTAATAATATTTCACAAATGTGTATTTTTGAGCGAATAAATGCATCCTTGGTCAGCAGAAGAGAAAATCTTAAAAATGTTAATGGTAGCGTTGTAGTCATCACTTTCGAAA
The DNA here is from genome assembly GCA_018155175.1 of Sinocyclocheilus anophthalmus. Classification (NCBI taxonomy): domain Eukaryota; kingdom Metazoa; phylum Chordata; class Actinopteri; order Cypriniformes; family Cyprinidae; genus Sinocyclocheilus; species Sinocyclocheilus anophthalmus. The sequence continues at coordinate 908,952 of JADLZN010010937.1, forward strand.
TCCTCTTCCGATAAAATTATTCATTGTTTTTCATAATTTATTTTGACATTTTTACAGAGGAAAGATCTAAAATGTGTACATTATGTGTATCAACACTCGTTTTTTCAAAGGTTTGTTGCACTTCCAAATGTTTGAGTGTCTTTGCATTAGATAACAAAATGACAAACCAAGTGACCTTCGATTTAGGGAAAGAAAGGGCAAGCACACTTGACTAATTTACAGCCAAAATGGCTCAGAAAAAAATGTGCAGCATTTGGTTGCAGATTCCACTTGGTTTGATGTTTTTGTCATCTAATGCAATGATAGATATTTTGAAGTATCTAAAAACTTTGGCACCACTTTACTGTGCATGTGAACTGCAGCTGTTCTGGATTGCTTCTTTATCATGTCACTTTTTCACTGAAGATTATCAATGGCACTCCTGACATCATACACCAATTTTTACATTCTTTGATTAAGCCAAACCAATGAAAACCTCTTACAAATCTGTGTGTGTTTGACATTTTCTGCTGCCTTGAACGAATACATGAAACCTTAAACGACCTGCCTCATTTTCTCACTAGTGGGCAACAGTTTTCCCGCCTCAAAGGATTGGAGGTGGGCAACTGGAGCGGGCTCATTAGTTTCCCCGATGACGGAGGGATGAAGCCGGCCAGAAATGGGAGGAAAAGGTACAAACCAGCACAGCAACCTCTCAACAACACCACCAACACTCTAGAGAGACAGTGAGAGAGAATGCCACGTAGACAATGATCAGCCGCATGCATGTCTGGACAGGAGACACATCCAATCCCATCAGCCAATCAGACGAGCAGAAATAAGCAGCTGTGGCAACTACAATTTATCAGAGCCAATCAGAGGACCAGGACTGATTAGAGTTTCACTTGTAGATTTCGCCCACGCACTGATCGCGTCCAGGCGTATTTTTCCCATTCGTTTTCTCCAAACCCACCCGATTTGGAAAAAAAAAAAAAAAAAAAAAAAATTTTTTTTGAAAGCTTTTGATTTGAAACAAAAAGTTTTGAAACAAGTTATGAGAAAAAAGGTATAAGTGTGTTGTTTTGTTCACAATGGAATACTAGCTTACTGCATACTGTACAATATATGCTGCATACTGCTGCATACTAGCAATTTTTGTGAAAAGTAGTAAGTGAAATCATTTGTATGTCATGCACTGCAAAACATAATATGTTTGTCTTGTTTTCCAGTACAAATATCTAAGCATTCTTAAATCAAGGTACATTTACTGAGAAGGGGGTTTTACGAATTGGGGAGCGTTTAGCCTTAAAACAGACAAATGAGTATTGAAATAATCTACGATACTATTAGTTTCTCCTCCCTCTTCTGGAGTTCGTTTATTTTTCGTAACCCACTGCAGATATTTTTTCATTCTACATATAATGTTGATTATTTTTTGCATCGTTGAAAAATCAAATTTGTGACATTTTCCCATGCTGTTTGCCGTTTATGTATAGCAGGGTGCTGTTACTATGCATGTCGAAATAGTAAGATTAGTATGCTTTTCTGAACAAAGCCCCGTGAACTTAATTTGGAAAGACTTACTTCCCTAGTAAAGCGACGCAAATCTACAAATTTATCATTATGGTACGTTACACGCATAATAATAAAAAATCATATATTTGACCGTTTCTTGGCAACAGTAAATTGTAAAAACATATATTTAACTATACATTATGATTTTAACACTACATATAATATTATATAATTTGGCAATTTTATTTGCATTGGTTACTGGTACATGTTCCACTTGTATACTTTGAAGTTAATTGCAACATTTAAAATTAAATTAAAAGGATATTTTTATTAAACATTAATATTAAACAAATAATAAGATATTATTATTGATGTATCTGCCATTTAATTTGCACATTATATGTTGCGTGCCGAATAGATGTATTTACGTTTAGTGGATCGACAAACTTTTTTTTTAAACAAAGCCACAATGAGAAAATTAACTGTTTATCCCATATTAAGGGACACATCGCCAATTATGTAGTTGGAATCAGATTATGGTACAATGTACACAATTGATACTGTAAAATTTAAATGTACAACTGATTTGAGGTAAACGTACATATATTTCGAATTTCAAAGTACATTAAAAGCGTGTACAAAAAATTTACTATTATTAAAATATTCCTGAGTGTGGGCAAATAATATGAATAATTATTGTTTACAGGCGTTTGAACTCACACAAGAACGTTTATATTTGTATTACTGACTTTTATATTTATAAATACTTTACCTTGCATATATTAATCTGGTTATGACATATAAATATCATTATCTTATCCATCTTTTATATTTAAAAATGCTTCTTTTTCTATGGAGGAAACGAATGGGATTTTTACATTTGGGGAGCCCTGCCCTTGTGCTCTTTTGTGGGATTTGTCCATTACTGGGACAGGAACTGAAGGGTCATTGAACTCTAAACCTAATCCACTTGTATGCTCTTGACAATCTGTGTCCTATCAGAATTTTTCAGCTTTCTGAAGGCTCAGAGGCTCCGTAGTTATCACCCCCTGCCCTACTGATATTCAGAAGAAAAAAAAAAACGAAAAGGTAGGCACACTGATTGGCCATCTCCGTGGGTTTTATTTCACCCCCTTGCCCACCTTACGTTCCCCCTTGAGGATGTCTCTTCGTCTTTTCCATCCGGGCTGAGAGGGTCCTACTGCTCATGCTCAGTGCTCGGCGCACCGCCGCTCCGTTTGTGCATGTTGTCTGCAACCTTCCATCCGCCCTCGACCTTTGACCTTTGACCTAATCACCCCCTTCCCCGCTCCCTGAGGTTGGGAGTCCTCCCTTGTGTTCCTCTGGATGTCATGGGTCCCTGTTTCTGTGTCCCATCATGCATTTCTGAAACCCCTTCACACCTCACCTGTGTGTGTCAGTGAGCACCTTGAGTGTGTGTGTGTGTGTGTGGTGTGGTGCAGCAAACGGTTTGTGTATTGAAAGTATGTGTGTGTGGGGGGTGTGTGGTCTGTGCTGGATTTCCTGTTGCACTTGTACCGCCTCTTATTGACCCTGAAAGATTTTTTTTTTTTTCTTCGGTATTTTCTTATCACTCTAACTGAGCAAAGAGCGCCCATGATTAGCCCCGTTTGCACCTTCTTCAGGCTACAGCACAGTCACATGCCATTACGTCACTTCAGTCAGAGATGTATGGAATCGCTAAATGTGTTTCACCTTTTTTTCTTCTGCCTAGTTTTTCAATGCCCTTCCTTTGTTTCTTTCTTTTTGTCATTGCCTCTCATTACAACCATTATTTTAATTAATTCGCTCACAATTTACCTTTCATAAGTTGGGTGTAAGTTAATGGTTTTTTGCTCCAAAACCACTAAACCGCATCTTATTATTATTATTTATTATTATTAATTATTATCTCTCAAACAATATTTTTAATGTAGGTAATTTAAATAAATCCAAATTTATTATTAGTATTATAAAATAACAAAGAAGAATAAAATATTAATAATAATGGAATGACATTTTTTTTTAACTAATTTATTATAACGTATGATATTATGTTTATATTATTTCTTATTATCATTATTGTTATTCTTAAACTACGTATCTCTTTTAGTTTACAGTACATGTATTATTATGCCATAGTATCAATATATGACATCGTATCAAAATTAACCTTATAATAATAATACTAATATAATAAGAATACTGTTTTGAATAAAAATAATGATTATCCAATAATAATAAATAGTAGTTTAAGAAAAATATAATAAAATAATTACCTAAATAAACAAAAAGAAAAATAGTTTTTGAATAATTCTAGTTATAGTAGAAAAATTATAATACTAATGTTAGCATTTCACTAATATCATTGGTAAATAGTAAAATGAATAATGAAAAATTTACATACCTGAATACTCATACTAATATGATTAAGGCAACATAAGAAATGTTATTTTTATTTAACGAAATTATTATATTTTTATTTTGTAAAAATATCATATTTTTTAATTATTACATCATCATTTTTTTATTTACAGCCAATAGTATTATTGAAATACAATAATAATACATTTAAATAATTAAAATATTTTTCGAATAATAATAATCAATTTTCATATTGAACGTGAGGCATGTTTCCCTTCTTTTTTGTTCTTAGCTGATCACATGCCTGGCTAATGCCAAGATACAACGGCTAAGACGTGATCTTAAGACAGTAAACAGTTAAGAAAGATTTTGTTACTGTACAAAGCTTTTAGGATGGAAAGCATAATTTAAATCATGTTATTATTTAACAAAGAAGAACATTTTTTAAAAAAGGGTGTAATGTTTGTAGCCTTTTTCATCATATTCCTTTTACATAAAATAATCCATTTAAGTCTGGCATAATAGCATCCATTAGCATGATAGTAGATAGATAGATGGGAGGTCTTTGGCTCTGTGAAGGCTGTTAGCAGCCAATTTGGCTCTGATTTCAATTACAGTAGCAAGCCATCCACCATTAAAGTCCATTTAAAGCCCATTCAAATGGAAACATGAATCACTGAGTATGTTTTCATAAATGCCGTGCCTGAGGCAAGACTGAAAATGGCAAACAGAGACATATAATGACAAAAACACTTCCTGATGCAGTCTACTTGCTCATAGTTTACAGTTTATTTGTTTAATCCATGTTTTTAATGCATATTTTCTGTATTTCTGTTTCACAATCAAGGTGAGGATTCACATTTCATCCATTCAAAGCCTGCTGCCTTCTCTTCATAGTGGTGAAACTGTTATTTCTTTTATATTTCTCCTCAGAGCATCAGAAAAGACAGTTTTAAGCTGATTGTGTCTTGCGTAACAGAAGGAGCGAGTCTTCAGAGCGGCTTGTCAACAATCCTCAAGTGGCATTCCTATTATAATCTGGAACCAATGCAAATGGGATCAAACAAGAATCCTGTTTCACAGCGCACTATAGAGAGCGTAAGCATTTCTGCTCACGAGAGTCGAACAGTGAGTAAGTAGTTCACTGTTGCTTCATAAAAGATTGAAATGCTAAATAGTGCATTTTCAGTGAGTTTTAGTACACTACGCATGGCACAAATAGGCCTGTTTATGCTTCAAACCAGTGATTCTTAATCTGGTGGCCTAAGCACTGTGTCATAGGGGCCACAAAAATACTTAAAATTATTGTGGTTCTCAATTCCAGTCCTGGGGGCCCCCTGCTCCACACATTCTGCATGTCTCCCTTATTTAACACACCTGATTGAGATCATCAGCTCGTTAGTTCAGTTCATGGATCTCTTTCCTAACGAGCTGATGATCTCCATCAGGTGTGTTAAATATGTGCAGAGCAGGGCCCCCCAGGACTGGAGTTGAAAACTCACTGCTTTAAAATAAGCGAAAAATCAAGGCTTATTTTAATTCATTCCTTCTACAATTTTTATGTAAGAACCACACTTTCCATGCACAATCTTGGAAAACCTGAATATATGAGTGAGTGTTAAAAGTGTGATTTTTCGACATTACAAATTCATAAATATAAAAAATTAATTAATACTTTTTTAAAAACAAGAAATAGGCCTATGTTTTTGTTGGTTTGTTGTTTTTGAGTTAGTTATGTTAAGATCAAAAAATGTTTTTTAGGTTGAATTGCATTTGTTAGTATTTATATAATATATACTATATTCTAAAAATATAATATTTAAAAGCAATCCAAAAATCAACCAAACAAACAAAAAAAATGATCAATTGTAATAATCAAGAAATTAAAAAATAAATGTTTTTACAGATATATACAGTATATATATATATAATTTTATAATTTAATATATATATATGTATGTATTTTTATATTGATTAAGACTCTATTTATTTATCCTGAATATATATTTATTATTTGATATATATAGATTATAGATGTATGTATTTATATGTAGATTTTATTAGTTTTGTAGATATTATTATTTATATCGATCTATATATAATTATTTTAATATCTATTTATTTACTTATATAATATTATATATATTTATATATATATATTTATTTATTTATATATATATATTGTTATTATATTATATAGATATATATAAAACTACATAATAATATATATATTGTATTTTATATATATTATATTTTAAAATATTTTATTATATATATATATTATTTATTTACTTTAAGCACCAACAAATATTTATAAATCTAATTAAATACAAATATTTCTTAAAATCTGTAATAAGAAATGACAAAATTACTAGTTATATTAGTATTTAATAAACAACAACAAAAGATTTATTAAGGCAGCTTTGTCATTACAGCAGAAGTACCAGAAATATATTAAACCCTGACAATGAGCGGACTCTAATAGAATATACATGCAATATAAATAAAGAAAATATCATCTTTTAAAAAAAATATGTTTTGCCTTTATTACGATAGGACATTGTAGACGAGACAAGAAGCGAAGTGGAGAGAGAGAGAGAGAGGGGAGAGCGCGAGGGCGGTGGGACCGGGGAAAAAATTCCTCGCGCGGGATTTGAAATCGGGACAGTTCGAAAACGCAACAGTGTTACATATCAACACACTGCCCATAGGTTATAAGCACCAACTAAAGAAAATATCTAAACTGAGTCTTAGCGGATTCATGTTTGATTCTATTAGGTTTGGTTCCAAGTTGTGACAGAAATCCACTGGCGTTTCTTCAGGATTGTTTGACCAGACTGCCGAGACGAGAGCGTTGAGGATCTTCAGTTAGGTTCTCCATGCTGGAAGCTCATCTCAGGTTGCTCCTGCAGTGTGTGTGCGGTGCGCGTGTGTTCAGAGGACACGTGTCTGACTCTGTGTTCTGGCAGGTATCTGGAACGCTCCGAAGGCTCTTTAGAGTTCAACTCCACTTCCTGCAAGGAACTACGGCAAGAAATCACAGATGTGAAAGTACTGACCATGTAAGTTTCTCTCTCGGATGTCTGTCCGTGTCCGTACAGAGCGAGCGTTCCAGCGGGAGTCACATTTCCTGATGAATGTCTCGTCTCGAAGGACAAACCCTGTGAAAAGAGCATCTATTTAAAGAAATACAATATCTGAGCAAGAGCACCCTCTCCTTTCCACTCCATGGCGTTTCATAAGGAAAGCTACTTGTAGCTGGGACTGCTGCTGTTTTTCTCTTATTTAATTGACTTTATGTGTGCGTGTGTGTTTTAGGGTGAAGACATCAGAGCTGTTCGAGCGATGGAGGAACCTGCAGGTGTGTAAGTGGGAGCAAAACAAGGAGGAGACAGATAACTTCAAGTGAGTACATGACCACATGACGAACTTCAGCACAATCTTAATGGGATTCCTTCGTTGAAACAAAGGAATGATGTCATCTCCAATAGGATTCTTTTGTGGTAACGAAGCGATGATGTCATCTCTCCCCCTGTCCAATAGAATGTCTCTGTCCCGTTGCTGCAATGCCCCCTCCTTCCTGTTTACCACTAAGAGAAACACTCCCTCGGGCACCAAACTGCGTTATGAGGTGGATACGAGTGGAATCTTGCACATCAGCCCGGAGATCTTTAAAATGTTCCCTGATGTGAGTGTGAAATCACACTTAAAGCGCTGGCTTTGACTACATGAGCTCGGAAGAGCAGATGAAACTGCGAAGATGATTCCTATTGGAATTTTGATCATCATTTAGAAACGATTCGAATTGGAATGTTCTAAATAGATTCCTTGTTGTAGGATCGTTTAGAGGATCATTCAGGAGATCAAAAAGAAAATCTTTTAGATTAAACTTTAACGCCTTTAAAATATTTCCTTTTTTTTAGTAGCAATACATTATTCCAATGTAACAGAAGTGCATTTCTGAATAAATTCTAATAAAAAAATATTCTAGACCTGTAGAAATGTTAGTTAATCCATTTTATTTACATACGATTCTTATTTGATTCTTTAGGTTTGATGCCAATTATATTATATTGTATTATTAAAAGAGTATATTTAGGTTGGGGCCAAATTATATTATTTATATTTACTTGAAGTGTGTTGTATTATATTATGTCCTTTTTAGAGAAATACTTATTCCAATGTAGAAGTAGATTCTGTATAAATTCTAATGCAAAAGATTCTTTAGAAGAAGTCATAATACTGTAGAAAGATTAGTAATCATTTGATTCTTTTTGTTTTTTTTTTTTTTTTTTTTTCTTTTAAAATAAGATCTTAGTTACTCTTAGATTTGTGATGCCAATTATATTATTATATTATATATTAATTGTATTTATATTCCTTTTTAGTAGAAGTACATTAATAAAAATATAACAAGAAGTGATTCTGAATAATTTCTAATACAAAATCCTATTATTAAATAATAATAATAATAATAATATGTTATTATATCTTTATAATAATCTTTAGATTTGTGGCCAAATTATATTATTTATATTATATATTAAATTGTATTATATTTCCTTTTTTTTAGCATAAATGCATTATTCCAATATAATAGAAGTTGATTTCGGGAATAATTCTAATAAAATACACGGTATTCTATCCTATTCTATTCTATTCTATTCTATTACTCTAGTTTGAGGAAATCATTTGTAGGCCAAAAAATTTGGCCTTAGCACTATGCCAAAAACAAGGCAGAAAAGGCTTTAAGTAAAGTGTTACCAAGTTATAATTAAAAACTACACGATAACCTCGATCAAAGAATAATAATATTAGTTAGTTCATATGCTTCACAAAAGATTCTTATTATGTGATTCAGTTAGGATTTACTCCAAATTCTACCTAAATTCCTATAGGAATCCTGAGTAAATTCCATATGAATGGTTTGACTGCTGTGAAATAGAATGTAAATCAAAATGGGTGAATTGACATCTGCATATATGCTGAGACTCTACCACACACACACACACACACATGAGCAGACCACCGTGGAGAATCAGGCTCAAAGTATCAAGACAGCGTTACATAGCACCTCGCGTGACACACCCTAGAACCCTATGCGGGCAAAAAAAACAAAAAAAAAAAAAAAACAATAGTGCCAAGCAACAATCTCCAACGCAATTCATCCGGTAATCTCATTTGGGTGCTACTGTCCTGTTTCTGAATGTATTCTGTGCTCTGACTGCAGGACATGCCCTATTCCAAATCCCAGTTTAAGAAATGTGCTGTTATTGGGAACGGCGGCATCATCAAAAACAGCAAGTGTGGACGAGAGATCGACGCAGCTGACTTTGTCTTCCGGTAAAATACTGTTGTTTGTGTTGGTTTGTTTAGACATTATGGGAATATATAGAGGCATCTGCTGAACAACATGTCAAATCTCTTTCAGATGTAATATTCCTCCCATCTCAGATATGTACAGTGAAGATGTGGGATCTAAGACTGACCTTGTTACAGTAAATCCCAGCATTATAACTGAGAGGTACACACACACACACACACACACACACAAATGTTACAAATTATTATTATAAGATTTGCTCATATTGTAAATACCAGTGTCTGGGTGAATCTCACAAAAACATGTCCAGGTTATATTAAAAAAATTCTAATCTTCATTCATTCATTCTTATTTATATATTGTTTGTTTGTTGCCAATATTTACCCTTTTAATATATTAAAGAAATTCTCATTATCCTGATGATTCTTGTTATTCTAATATAATAATTGTACTGTGATATTTATTTATATTTGTCAAAAATCAGCTAGCAAAACAATGCTCATTACTTACAGGTAACACAACAAATACTATCATGATGAATATAAATACTTTATGATTGAATTAATACATATGTATCTTGAGAGTTTGCTGTGAAAATGTGTTAAAATAAGGGTAAATTCTAATAATAAAAACTAATAAATAATATTCTAAAAAGCTTCATTTATTTAAAGCAAAATTTACAGGAATTGATTAATATTATTTTATAAGAATATGGTACTTATTAGAATAATGTAGTTTATAGGATTAATCTAGAATTCACAATATTACGTTAGATTAGTACGAATATAAATATATTTTTGATTACAATAAAATTTGTATTAATATGATTATTATTACAGAATTAGCAGTTTTATGCAAAAATCCCTATGAATGCTAATGAAATCATTTTGCATGCATACAGTTTGCGTTCCTGTAACACAACCATTGAGACACTCATTTTCTCTCTCTATTTGGACCAGGTTTCAAAAGTTGGAGAAATGGAGAAAGCCATTTTACGACGTTCTGCGGAATTACGAGAACTCCTCAGTGGTTTTGCCGGCGTTCTATAACACACGGAACACAGACGTGTCGTTCCGCGTGAAGTACATGCTGGATGACTTCGAGTCGGCCCGTGGCGTGTTCTTCTTCCACCCGCAGTACCTGCTGAACGTGCAGCGCTTCTGGGCCGTGCAGGGCGTCCGCGCCAAACGCCTCAGCAGCGGCCTGATGCTGGTCACCGCCGCCATGGAGTTATGCGAAGAAGTGCATCTCTACGGCTTCTGGGCGTTTCCCATGAACCCCTCCGGAATCTTCATAACGCACCACTACTATGACAACGTCAAGCCCCGCCCCGGTTTCCACGCCATGCCGTATGAGATCTTCAACTTCATGCACATGCATGCTCGCGGCATCGTGCACGTGCACACGGGCCCCTGCAGGTGAAATGTCCAAGCGTCTCTGCAATCTGATTGGTCCGTTTTATAGAGCTCCTCCCATTCACTGGCGCTACGGAACTCAGACTTATGTGCGCAAATCACTGCCTTAAAGGCCAGGCTTATATTACTATGTGTTTTTACAATATCGTGTCGGGACAGTAGCAAAATGGTACGTGTTTCCTGTTTGGTGATTTTCCGTAATGGTGTAGTATTTGTGTATCAGAGCAGATATCACGTTTTAAACTTTGTGAGGAGGTGCCAAACCAGGTGCGACACAATAAAGCGCAACAATCGGGTTCTGGAAGTAAAAATTCATTCATTTGCTCAATAGGAAATTGATTTTTAAGGTAAACCTTTAATGACAGACCTATTGTGAGCTATGAGGTTGTTAATCGATGGTGTATGCTTTTGTTGAAGCCATCTGTTCACATTAATTCAACCTATTTCTAAAATAATCATGTTTAAAGATGCTGTATGTCATTTTTTGACTACTAAAACAAAAATACCATGTTATAAACATGTTAAGTTCACGTGTTTCTCTGAAAAACAATGCTACGGCCAGTTATTCTACATTGAAATCTGCGTTCAGTGTCAGAATGTCTGTTTTTGTTTTAATCTTCGTGATTCTGCACACTGACAATTTACCTAATAGTATTTTGACACCCCGGGTTGCCAGATGGTGGAAAACACAGCGTATTGCAGCCATGGAAGCCAGCAAACAAACTGGGTCAGAGATAGCAGAATCTACCCGGCCTAAAAAGCCTTGGCATCCATCTAAAATCTCTGACCAGAGGCTTATTAAAACGTGGATAAATCAACTCATCAACTTACAGTGTAAGGCTACTTGCCTACCATTGTCAGTTGTGCTCGTTCCTGTTAGGTGTCCACAATCTGGCAACCCGCATGAGCGTCCAGTTTGAAGAGGAGGTGGCGGAGAAACAACTCTCTCCAATAGTTTGAATTTAGACTGCATTACCCATTTCAACTGCTAGCTGTCAGCATTACAAACTGCATCTTTAATATCTTCAAAGTTTATAATGTTGTGATTCGCCTTGTTGCTTGTTGGTTTGGTTCATGGCTTCTACCGGCTTTAAAGAATTAATAAAAAAAAAAAATCCCTATGGGAAAATGAATGCGAAAAATAATTCTGGAACTAATGCCATTGAAAAAGCAACAAATGAGATGTTCTATTTCCACAATTTTTATTTCTGCAGAGTAGCCGCACCCACAGTGGAATCTCATTGGTCCAAATCCTATCAGTTGTATATTAAACATAAAATATACATCACAGGCTGTTATTGTGTCATGTTGCGTCCAACTAAGACAGATTAAGCCACTCCAAACATGGTTTAAGAGCAAGTTTACTGTTCATTAACAACCACATCAGTGCATAAAAGTAGACTGAATTTGACATTTCAAACGTATATGTTGGCTAATACATGTTTAACGCACAGGTTCTGAAGTTATGTATGATAATTTACAAGGAAGTATAACTTTATGTAATCAAATCGAACACAGTTGTTTATGTCTTTCTCTCACACACAATCTGTGATTGAGGTTTTAGTGTCTTTTAAATCGACTGATCATGTTTATAATGCTGAACTTTATAAACTTTGCTTTCAGGTTGCTTGCATATGATATTGTGATAGCAATGAGAAATGATCACTTTACCAAGAAATCAACTGTTTAAGATTCATCAAGATCCTGATTTCATGAAACTCCAAGACATCATAAAGGCATCTATCTATCTATCTATCTATCTAAAAACTAAATCTATTGATCTATATATCTAGCTGTCTATCTATAAAAAACTAAATCTATCTATCTATCTATCTATCTATCTATCTATCTATCTATCTACCTATCTATCTATCTATCTATCTACATTCTTCTGCTTGAGTTGCCACAATTATCTGGCACATAATTGATCAGTTATTCTATTTTTTACTTTTTAATATTTATTAATCTAATATTCATATTTTTCATGCATTGTTTTTTTTTGGTCTCGTCATTGTTTTGTTAACACAAATGTACAGTTATTTGTCAAGCTAATAAAGCACACAGATCTGCTTCTAAGCTTTGTGATGCTCTTTAAAGTGAGTTTTATGGTGTTTTATATTATATTATTTTTAATGTCACAAACACAGAAGGGTTCTCTCTCTTTATGTCTGTCTCTCACAGATATCCAGAGTTGGTGTCGGGTGTTGAGCCAGCAGTAAATAATTAATCCGTTTCAGAGGTTAATTTGTTTTAATCAGACGAACATTATAGTTTGATTTCTTTGGAGTTCTTGGACACAGACACACAAACAGAATGAATTATGTTTTGTAGGTATAATTTCCAGAACTTAATTGGGGAACATGCTACAAGCTTCCATTCAATAATTCTGTGATTTTTATTTATTGAAAAATTATTTTTACAGTGGACAGTGGATTTATTCTAAACACGTAATTTATTAACCATTGCAGCATCTACAAAATGTATAATTATCCTTGAAATGAATTTCAGCAAGAATAGATCACCTACAAATTAAAATGAATTATTCAGTCTCAGAGAATTCAGATATATGAATCAGAGAACGAATCGTTCATTTGAATCGGTTCTTTTCAATGAACCACTTGGTTGGCTTACAAATCAGACTGACACAAACAAGAGGGTCAGATGTAAGTATATTAGCTGGTCAGCTGACCCGTTTGTTGTCTCTACAACAGACTGTTTAGTGAAGTGTGAATTATTTAACATATGGTGTTCTCTATATGTGTGTTCACCCTAGTACTATGTGTGTATTATGACAGGGCTCTGACAGCCTGCTGGTCATGTCAGTGATAGTCAGACTACAGTATGTGTCCACAACAAGATATGAGCAAAATAATTTGAGTAACAAGAAAAAAAATTGTGAGTTATTTTCTTTCACATGAATAGGGATGATGGTTTGTTGTGGTACAGGACTGGAAATTTCCTACCTACAAACATAGCAAATCCTTAAACAAACACACACCATCCTTGTTGGTAATTTGTTGGCGTCTGAGGGAGGGAGAGATGAAAACGTGTGCATGAGAGTGGTGTGTTTGTGTGTGTGTGTGTGTGTAAATGAGCTGGGGCCTGTACCATGAAGCCAGATTAGTTGGCTAGCCAGGTAAATTTCAGTTTAGTTTGCACCAATCCTGGGTTTTAGGTACCATGAATGTGGCTTGGCTTTTAGCTGCGTTCATTGCCATAGTAATTTACACTCCACAGGCTAACCTGCTCCGGGGCAGGTTATGTTCTGAGTTAGAGAGCTCAAATTGAAATTGGACCAATCAGATGTGAGCAAAGTGGCACGTCTGACACAAAAAAGTCACTCCCCCAGTTTAACTTGCTCCAAATTAAAGGTCACTAGTACTAAAAAAATGTCTGGCTTTAATGATAATTAATAAGTTTAAGTTATTTTATATGATTTATGTAATCCATTACACACAAACAATTTTTAGTTAACAGTTATTATAAATAATTATTTTTCAATGAATGTTAATATTACCGATCGGATGTAAAAAAAGAAGCTTCGAATCAATAGATAATGCTTGAAAATGACTATGGACCTTACATGTTCAAGTCTATATCGCTGTATATAACAAGTTCACTTGGACTGCACGGATAAAGCAAGATCAATTCTTTGATTTGTCATCTTCATGCAACAAGTACTTTTTTCTTTGTAAAATGCATTTTAAATTCATATATTTTCCATCTTTAACCTTTAGCCAAAACCTTTAACTTTAACCAAGGATGTGATTGCTGTCTTCAACAGTGGGTCACAATTCATGTGCACAGCTCACAAACTTAGGATCCAAGGCCTGAGTTGACAAGGAAATTTGATGGATCAGCATCATGGTACCAAACAAAGCCGGTTTGCAGGTTGCCAATTTAGCTACTTTGTAGCTATATTTAGCGACTTCCCCGCCCCTTTTGAGACTTTTTCAAAAGTTTAGGGACAAATATAGCAACTTCTTGGACACACCTATCTAAGTTCTCCTCTTGCCCCTGATTACCATTATCTTTATATAGATCAGGGCAATTTGCATGTGAGTACTGGACATTTAGTACCAGTTTTAGTACTTCAATTGAAAGCAGTTGGCAAAACACGGCGGTTGGGGGTTGGTTTTGTCAACTCTAATAATCCTGTAACTATGAAGGTTGTTCATCTACAATCAGGTACAGGCCCTTGGTGGGTGTGTGTGTGATAATGTGTTTATCAGATGATAGCAGATCAGGTGTTCATAGTAATATAGAAATGGCAGGAGGTAAAATAGCAGTCGTCTCAAGAGGAATTTCCAATCATATCACACACCACACTTCAGGATCAACAAAGACAAAACAATACACATCTAAGTCACACTCCCAAAAAAATTAGCATTAGCGTTAGTTTACCTGTCAGTAATCCCGTTAGTAATCCTGTCAGTACAATTATGCATTTGTTTTGTATATCCCTGTGTGTGCATATATATAATTACTCATGGTGCAATATGAATTGTCTGTAGTGATTGGTAAATCAATACATATAAATACATAATGTCATTGTTTTGCAATGTAGGCCTATGTATGCCATAATTTCCCAGCAGAAATGTTTAGGAATTTATGTGTGTCTTGGAGTTATATTCCAGTTGTAAACTTTCCAGGTGTTATTGCAAATTTTTCTTGGCAAAGAAAACAGCATTTGGTGAAATTATATATATATATATATATATATTATAATATATATATATATATATAAAAAAAAAAAATATATATATATAGATATATATATATATATATTAAAACACAAACAAAAAATATTGTAATTTTTAATTAGTTTTTTAGGCAGTGAAAAACCTATGGGGTCGCAGAAAGAAAAGAAAAAAACAGACCTTTTTATCCGTGTTCAAGGGTGGACTATGACCTGACAATTACTGAACACCTTAGCGACTATCCAACACATTAGCAATGCCCTGGCAACCACTCATAACCTTCTAACATTGCAAAAGTGAGTTGAACAGTCAAGAGAATGTAAAAATCTGTCTTTATGAGCTGTTCTTTGTGTTTATATTCAAGTGTGATAAGTGTTTTAGAGCGACTTCTTCCACTTGCGTTTTCAGCCAGACGGCAATTTGCCTAAATTAGGAGCCCGATCTTCTTTACTGCCTAGGTTGGGTAAAGCATGTTAAATAGTTTGACCACGTTAATCCAATGACACTAACTTATTTATTTGTGTTAATGAAATCACTGTTAATAATTTACAAGTGTTAGTGAAGCGTCTTTAATTATCTTTTCTGTAAGACTCCCTCTCTACTGGTGTATCTTCTTTCTCTCTCTCTCTGTCTGTCTGTCTCTTACTTGTTATAGTCTCTCTTTCTTTTCCTCGCTATGTCCTTTTTTTATTGATGTGCCTTTGAATTGTACAATGTGCATAAATGAGCATATATTTCCTTTGTCATTGTGCTTATGTATTTTTATATACATGTGCCATATATAAGTTTGTGTGCACATATAAATGCACGCCGTGCTTTATTAAAGCGATCCCCAGACTATGAATAATAAACACTGTGAGGCCCAGCCCCCTCTCTGTCGCTGCATGTCCCCTCCGTTTTCATTTGCTTTCTCTCACAGATCATGTGACTACGCTGAGCACAGTAATTATTCATGAGCTCGGTGCCTGCGCGAGAGAGCCCGAGCTGAGGCCCCGCTCCAGCTGCATGCAGGGGCCCATCGGCCGGCGCAGGTCAAACGGCGACACCTTACACCGCAGACGGCGAGGAAACACTCACCCTCACCCCGCCACACTCTGGATAAATAAAAGATGCCCACAAAAGAGAAAAAACCGACGGAAACCGAAGGAGAGGAGAAGGAGCCAACGGCGAAAGGAAAGAGTAAGAGGGACTCAAAAACGAGACAGAAGATCTCCGAGGAGAAGACAGAAAGCACTGAGACACCTACAGAGAAGAGAAAAAAGAGCAAATCTGTGAAAGAGAAAAAGAAAAAGAAGAAAAATGAAGATGTTGAGGTGACAGAGAATGACAACGGGACGGATGAGCAGAACAATAATGAGCCCATCAGCAAAGAAAAACGGACATCAAACGAGGAACGGGAGGTAAGGAAAGAGAAGAAAAAGAAGAGTAAACCATCCGAAAGCAAAGAAGGACAAGAAGACATGGGCTCCAAGGAGAAAAAGAGCAAAGACGGCAAGAAAAAGAAGAAGTCGGCCGAGGAAGAGGAGGATGAGGATGCCGTGCAAGAGGAGGCAGAGGAAGAGGAGGATAAGAAGAAGAAGAAGAAGAAGAAGAAAAAAAAAAAAAGGGTTCGACAGCGCCGAGGAAAAGAAAGAAGAAAGGGAAGAAGTCAAAGGTAAAAACAGGTGGGATTATGCTGGGGCTAACAGGGAAGAGCTGCTGACTATAACAAGGAGGAATCGGATGATCAAGAAGATGAATTCAACAAAAAGAAAGGTAGACTCTGGAAGAGGATTCCCCTTCTGTTCTTCTTTTTATTCTTTTCAGTCTTTTAATTGAAGTAAAGAGAAAAGTAGATCAACTGAGGTTTTCCCAAAACAGAATTTAATGCATTTATTTATTTGCCCGAGAATGAAACTTCTGTCATCATTTGTTACTCCAAACATGCTGAAAGAACATCATGCAAAACGCAGCAACCATGACTTTTGAGCTTCATGAAAGCACCATAAAAGTAGCCAATGTTGAAATTTCAGAACTTGGAGAAGATTATCAATGAACAACCTTCTCACACAAAGCTATCATACACTGAAGGAATTCAGTTCAGATGGTATATGGACTATAGTTCTATTGTGCTTTTGTTGTCCTTTTTGTAGCTTGACAGTCATGGTTTATATGAATTGTCTTCCAAAATGTCTCTTTTTGTGATTCCTTATTGGCTCTGACGGTTCTATGAAGAACCTTTAATATAGAACCCTTTGAATACACAAAAGTTTCTTCAGACTATTAAGATGTTCTTCAAACTAAAAAAGAACATTGCTGCGAAAACCCCTTTTGGAAGCTTTATGCAGGTTCGGAACAACGTGAGGGTGGATAAGTGTCAGTTTTGTCATTTGTTGATGAACTATCCTTTTAAATGAGCAGATCGCATTTGGAGACTTGGTTAAGTGTAAAGCCACAGCACCCGACCTACTGTCTGTCTTCTGGGGATGAGCTGTTTTTCTCTCTCTCTCTCTCACTGCGTCTGCCCATCTCTTTCTCTGCTTTCACTCTCAGTCAGGCACCCCCTCTTCTCGGTTTCTCTCAGGTTGGATTTCTTTTAACCCTGGAACATCTCTTAATTGATTACTTGAACATTGGAGAAAGCTGAAATAGACAAAAGAGGAATGGAGCAGAAATAAAAATTCTTCAGTGGAGATGCTATACACTCTTAATATAAAGCTTATTGGCATCAGGGGTTCCATGAAGAACCTTCAACATCCATAAAACCTTTCCAATGCACAAAATGTTCTTTATAGTGGAAGAGATTATTTAGATGTTTAAAATGTTCTTCACATAAAAAATGGGTTCTTTTAAGAACTCTTCACTGAAAGGTTCTTTGGGGAACCAAAAATTCTTCTTCTGTGGCATCGCTGTGAAACCAACCTTTTGGAATCTTTATTTTTAAGAGTTTATGTATTAAACATTTTCTTGTTGTTCTGCTTACTATTCTAATTGGAATTTTATGTTTCAGAGTGTCTGATATGTTTAACTGATTTGCAGTAAAATTCTGATCATTCCATTAACGTCCAGTCAGAGAACCTTCCGGATTTCACATTGGCAGGCGGCTCTAGAGGTCTCTGATTGGCACAGCAGAGGTGTGTTTGGATTGACTGATTATTATGGTGTCCTGGCAGCAGGGTATCATGAGAGAATGGTGGCGGGCACCGGGCCAATAGTGGATTTGAATCAGACGGGCACCTCTCTATGGCCTGAAACATTACACTCTAATTGGCCTTTTCATGGAACCATCAAAACCTCATTCAGCGAGATGGATGTCATGCTGTCAGGTTCAGTCGGACGTAGCACGTCGGGGTGGACGTTATCGCTTAGGACTGATCCAGGGTATTACCCTGGCTGATCAAAAAAATAATAAATAAATAAAACCTGCAAAGCTGGTTTATGATCATTTGCAGTATATGTATAGGCCAGGGGTAGGCAAGTTTGGTCCATAGAGCCGCAGTCCTGCAGAGGTCAGCTCCAACCCTAATTAAAACTCACTTCCCTGTAGCTTTCTAGTAACCCTTCAGACCTTGATTAGCTTGTTCAGGTGTGTTTGATTAGGGTTGAAGCAAACTCGCAGGGCTGAGGCTTCCAGGACCGACAGTTCGCCCCCCTGGTATAGGCCCTCTCTTCTCTCTCTCTCTCTATATATAGATGTGTTATAGTGTGTGTGTGCAAGGTAATCGCGATTAATCGCATCCAAAATAAAAGTTTTTTGTGTAAACAATATATGTGTATGTACTGTGTATATTTATAATGTATATAAATACACACCCATGCATGCATATAGATAGATATTGTTTTCGATATATTTATGGTCTTTTTATGCCTTTATTTGGAAAGGACAGTGTAGAGTAGACAGGAAAGCATTGGGTGGAGAGAGGGGAGCAGGATCGGCAAAGGACCTCGAGGCGGGATTCAAACTCGGGTCGCCGTGAGCGCAGTTGCGCTGTATGTCGGCGCACTAACCAATTCCGACTAACCGATAATGATTCAATCGGTAACTTATAGGTTGATTTTTTTTTTGATCGATTCCTTAAGTGAACCGGTTCATAAAAGTCATTTGTTAATGAATCAAAGTACACTAGTCATGCTGTATGTGTTGAGAAGAGCTGGGAGGACATTATAATAGGAACATTTGTTTGAATAACCTATAAAATACATTAAGAACTCTCCTAATTTTAAAGAACTATACAGCAACTTCGTACAGGGTTATTTTCTGAAATTAGAGCACAAGGATATCACAACAATTGACCTATATTGATTGGTTGCACTCAAATGGTGTCCAGTCTCTGAATCCCATTTCAGGGGGCCTGAAACTTAAACTTTCAGGGAGTTTAAAAGAAACTTAACATGTTCCAAATGAACCCTGTTTGAACGTTACTTCTAGACACGCTGCTCCTCAGGTTCAGACATAGGTCACATGGTGAGCATCAGGGCCATGTCGTACTCTCACTCCGTTAACATGGCTAAGTTACAGAGATATTGCTTACAGCAATTAAGCTTATACAAACGTGGGTGAGCTTAGAATAGCAGGTTGTTGGGTTACACGGGATATACCTGAGCACTCTGCATTTGAGACTACAACCCTTCTAATGTTATGCAAATGAAAACAAGATGCCTTCTTTTGCGGAAGGTCAGATATAATTGGTTCTCGTTTCTCCTCAGTGTACGAGGCGGTGACTGTCACAGGTGATGTTAAAGGCGCTGGGACTGATGCTAATGTGTTCATCACCTTGTATGGAGAGTTTGGAGTGACTCCCAAAGTTCACCTGGCCAGCAAGTAAGTTATGCTTCAATCCTGCATCTCTACATGACAATGTTAATCTTGAGCGTTTCCAGATGCACACTGACTGCAAATTATTATTTGTCATTATTAGTATTAGTATTTTCTAGTGCTGTCAAATGATCAAGAATGGCTTAACCCAAAATAAAATCTGAATCCAAAATAAAGGTTTTGTTTACGTAATTATGTTGTGTACTGGGTATAAATTATATATTCATATAATTTATATATAATATAAATTATATGGATATAAATATATACATGTAAATAATTATTTTCTAAGTATATACTGTATGTGTGTGTATTTATACATATAAATATACACAGTACACACATATATTCTCTAAACAAAAACTTTTATTTTAGATGCGGTTAATGGTTTGACAGCCCTAGTATTGTCCATTATTTATCATGGCAGCTCCGCGTAATAAAATTGGTTTCATGCATTAATCAAGTGATGTTTATAACTACTTCAAATATTTTTTAGGGATGCACGATATTGGATTTTTGTCGATATTCGATATGCCGATATTTTTCAACTTATTTTGGCTGATAGCTGATGCCGATACCGATCTATTTCCTTTTGTTTGGAAACAAAACCAAGTCTCTCCTGTAGAGAAACTATAAGCAAAATATTTTTAATTTTGAATGATTGAATCAATGCCGATTTTTACATTTAATGTCGTGGATGCGGCGATCCGATATGGGTCACGAAAGATGTGCAAATAGTTGTTTTTCTCAACTTTTCCAAGTGTGAAGCGAATTTTCTAGTAGTTTTGAGGGTAAAAACTTAAAGGAAAGTCATCAACAATGAAAATGTGTTGCCATCCAAAATATAGAGGTGTTTGATATTCATCAGAACAGATTTGGAGAAATTTAGCTTTACATCACTTGCTCACCAGTGAATCCTTTATGATTATTATTAGTGTGTTTGACAGGATTATGTCTACTTCAAAACGTTATGTTTACTTCTGTTTCAAAGGAAATCCTACACAGATTTCAGTATAGTGCAGAATAACTAGGAATTTCTGTGGATTTTGACAGGACAGTGCATATATGTCATGTTAATTCTATAATTCTGTATTCTTCTCTAATCTACAGCACAGAAAAGAGGTATAACTTTAACATGGCCAGTACATCTGCTCGTGTGTGGCCGTGCATTGCTTTTTGCACACAATGCTGTACAAGAGAACGTCCTGTGTGCTTTGACCATGACATTCACACCATCACATCTTTGGGAAATAGATATTGTTTGCTTAGTTGGGCTGTACGATTATTCATGACATGAATTTTAATCACGCTTGGCTCATCCATTGCACACAATGCCATGGTGAAGCACAGGTTATATGCTCTCCTCTGTACAGCATCACCACGGACATTCATCTGAAGGTGAAGAGATTCATGTGACGTTCTCATTGAACCAATGAGAGGCTACAGTCATATGACATCACTTCCTTTTGTGAGAAAACATGAGAAGTTTACACATCTGATCACCGCAAACAGGTAGGCTACTCATAGAAATCTCCACACATACATAATGTCCCATGTATGCGTGTTGATTTTTTATGAGTACAAAGAGAGACCCTTAAAACTCTCCCTACAGTAATCAATCGTCCTGATCAGCGCTGGAGCAAATGATTCAGAAATTAATTACTAATGGGAGAGTTTTTACTTGCTAAGATGAACGTCCAAATTGTTAATGTTGCATAATGACTCATAAAACATTACAAATGCAGTAAAAAGTTCAGAAATGGAAATCAGATTTAGATTAGAAGAAAATTGCATGAACAATTCATAAGCAAGACTCCAGTAGACTAACTTTATTCATAAATCATTCGGAAGCTTAATTTGTATGTCTCAAAATTAATGATTTTACAACCTATTTGAGAAATATTGTATATTTGGGTAGTTGGGTGCATCTCACAAAACTTGTCAAGGACATGTCTGGGTTCAATTTCGCCTCATTTGACCCTTTTCACACCCCAGGTTTCTCAGAAGTGGAAGTTTATATTTTTAAGCTTTTTAAAGATTTTTTTGCATTGTGACATAATTTTCATGACATGTTTTCGTGGGATTCATCCAGTTAGGGAAAGACTCTTCTATTAGGTAGATCTATTCAGTAACTCCTCCTCAGAGAGTTTCAGCAGAATAGAACAGAAATGTTTTTGGACTTGAATTCTGTCCGACATTTAGAATGCAACATTTTGGAATCGAGATGATATTTAACAGAATCTCTGAATTTGTCTAAATGTCACATTTCCAAAGTTTGCTGGTGCGGTTTCAGTGTGCTGATCTCAGATGAGATGTGTGTTGGTTTCTCCGCATCGATAAGTCCGTGTGTATGTGTGGGAGAAATTTGGCAGTGTGAGTGGGATGTGTAATTCATACTGGGTGATTTTTAATTCATGCATTTCGCATTTTGATTAGAGTGATGCTTTTGCCGAAGCCAACGCAAGAGACCGTAGAGCGATATGTGGGTCATTGATAATGACAGATGGTTCTTTCTCATAAACACACACTCCTGCATTGTCATTTTTAGATGTCGGTGCATTAGAAAGTTTGAGTGTCACAGTAAATCGTTTAGTTTGAGCCTATTCACAGATTGATTTCTGTTCATTTCAGGAGCAGAACAGCCTTTGAAAAGAACAAGACTGACGTCTTTCGGATCAAAACACACAATGTTGGGCCAATAAAGAAAATTAGGTACATATACGTCTGTATACATCCAAGAGTAACTACCTTAAAGGCAAGTCTTGAAGGTTTCAGCAATATATGTCTTGTGATGTACTTCCTGTAATGCAGAATCGAGCATGATAACACGGGCATGAGTGCCAGTTGGTTCCTGGACCGGGTTATTGTGACTGACATGAACAGGCCACACCTCCGATTCTTTTATGCCTGCAACAATAGGCTGAGCAGAGACGAGGGGGACGGACTTACTGTCCGATATCTGTTGGGTAGCCTGAACCCCATGGACATTCCAAAACGTATGTTGTATGCTTGCAAAACAGAGAGCAAATAAACAAATCACATTACTTTTTGATTTGATTTGATTTTATTTTGTTTTATCAAAAAATTTTCATTGGTAGAACAATTTTATTTATTTTTTTGTTATAAATGATAAAGTCTGCAAGTATTAAAACCTGATATTAGGTTAAACGTTATTTTATTTATTTATTTTTATTTATTATCACTTGCAAAATGTGACACATCTAGTCAAACTTTTCATTGGCTAGAACAATTTTAGATTTTTTTGTTGTTGTTATAAATGATATATGTCTTGCAAGTATAAAACATGATATTAGGTTAAACCGTTATTTTATTTTTTTGCCATGAATATGTTTAAACTTTGATTGCCTAGAACATATTTTTAATTAGACACATTTTTTACAATTATTAAACATTTAGCATTTAGTCATACACACATTAACACTACATAAATAACACATGTGTATTGCATGACACACTGTAATTTTCCCATAGAGATCTGTAGCATAAGTAAAGAACCTCAAACAAGATACTACAACTCTCAAATAAAAGCACTACTAATAAAAAACGACATGCAACCTACAGAGATACTTCACGTCTTATTCCATATAACCCATAGATAACATCACATAGGTCATATGATCATGATCATAGATGATGCATGCATACAAGCATCACCAGACTCAGGTTGCATACAAAGGATTAGGAGAAATTTAGTAGTAGAGTAGAGTTTCAGATGGAGATCACAATATCAGCAGTCCAACATTCCCAGATACCGCTGACAATATAACATTACATCCCACAGATAGGAGAAAGACTAGATGTAGAAGCTGTTTCTGAGAAAGAGCTCACTGGTGGTTTTAATGATAGATAATGGTCAAAAATACATGGTGCATGCAAAAAATAAAAATGATAACAGATTTTGTCCTAAAAATGTGTTAATGTGTGTCTGTTCATATATTGCAGAGAACAAGTACATAGCCAGTGTCTTCACAATGGATGCTAAAGGCAGTGGGACCGACGCTGATGTCTACCTCAATATTTTTGGAGAGTTTGGGGATACAGGTCAGTAAAACCAGTCAATGTTTCTGTGTGTGCTATTTTATGTTGTAAAAAAAAAACATACACAAAGGTCAAACTTGAATTGCCTTGAACATTTAAAATGATTATTAGATATATTTTTTACAATTATAAAACACGCTTTTATGTTAAACCGTTATTTTATTTTATTTTACCACCTGAAAAATGTGCCATGAATCTAGCTACACTTTTGATTGCCTAGAACATTTAATTTTTTAATTCGACATACAGTATTTCTTACAATTACAATACTCATTTATTTATTTTTAATTACACACATTTCTTACAATTTTCAGTACTAAATACAGTCAGTGTATCTATGTGTATGTGTTAGTTTTTTATGTTGCACTGCCTTGGTGTGATGTTCGCAGGAGAACGGAAGCTGGTCAGCGATGGAAAGGACAATTTTGAGCGCGGTAATGAAGACAAATTCACCATCGAAGCACCAAATCTTGGCAGACTTCGAAAAATCACCATCGGACATAACAACAAGGGGTCGTCTGCTGGCTGGGCGTGTGATAAAGTACACAAACGCACTTTTCATCTAAAACCTTCATAAAGAATATCTTTGTCTCTGTCCTCTGTGATTAATATGATGTCTTTGTGTTATGGGGATGTGTTTTAGGTTGTAGTAGATGACATGGGGAATAAGGAGGTTTATGAGTTTCCTGTCAATGCCTGGTTTGACATCTCAGAAGGGGACGGCAAAATACAAAGAGATGTGCTTGCCGGAGCCACGCAGCCAATGGGTAAGAGCAAGCATGCGTGCTTGTTTATTAGAATAAATGCACTTGATTAAAACGTACTTGGATTTGTTTGTTTGTGTATGTGCGTGTAGCGATTGTGTATAACGTACAGGTGATGACGGGTGATATTCGTGGAGCCGGAACTAACTCTAAGATCCACTTCGTCATGCATGGGCGTAAGGGTATTAAGAACAGTGGTAAGTTGTTCCTGGAGGGCGGCACGTTTGAGCGTGCTCAGATCGACATCTTTAACGTCGAGCTGCTGGAGCTGCTCAGCCCGCTCAGCAGAGTCACGATCGGACACGACAACGCTGGAATCAGCTGTGGCTGGTATTGCGAAAAGGTGTGTGTCGGGGCTATAAGGTGTTTTGAAGCTTTCATTACTTATTCATACATACAGCGTGTGATCTGTTGCTCTCTTTCTCTCTCACACAGGTGACGGTATACTGCCCGTTCACAGGTTTAGAGCAGGTATTTCCCTGCGGCAGGTGGTTGGATGAAGATGATGGTGATGGACTGGTGGAGCGAGAACTGTATGAGATGGTCTCACTCAGACAGAAAAAGCAAAAGAGTGAGCAAATTATCAAACTATCAGGGGTAATGTTCACTAAACATGCTGTATTGCAGTGTAAAGACCTGCATCTTGTTCGCTAACCACCTACAGTCCATGTAACCGACACTAAATGTGCAGAAAATGTGCGCCATTATTTAAAGGGTTAGTTCACCCAATAATGAAAATTCTGTCATTATTTATTCGCCCTCATGTCGTTCCAAACCCGTAAGACCTCGGTAGCTTCACAAAATGTAGCCACTGATTTCACATGGACGGTTTTACCGATGTCCTTGCTACGTTTCTGGACATGGGAACATTTCAGTTGTGTTGCTGTATATGCAGGGTCAGAAAACTCTCGTATTTCATCAAAAATATCTGACTTTTGCGTTTCGAGGATGAACGGAGGTCTTACGGGTTTGGGCGAACTAACCCTTTTAGCTAAATTGAAAAGTTATTGTCATGCTTTTAGTTGACACAAAAATAGTAAAATCGATAGTAAAATAAAATGATTTTCGCCAAAAAAAAAATCAATGATAAATAATGTCCATAAAACATTAAATCAATAATAAAAATAAAATAAAAAATTATAAAAGGGGTTAACATCAATATTAAAGAAATATATATTCATTACAGCAATAAAATCAACAAGAAAATAAAGGTATGTTCATAAAAAGTAATAAAATCAACAATAAAATATATTGAAATGAAAATAACATCAATGATAGAATATGTCTATACCTTAGTCATCAAATAATAC
Organism: Sinocyclocheilus anophthalmus; assembly: GCA_018155175.1. Taxonomy (NCBI): domain Eukaryota; kingdom Metazoa; phylum Chordata; class Actinopteri; order Cypriniformes; family Cyprinidae; genus Sinocyclocheilus; species Sinocyclocheilus anophthalmus. The sequence continues at coordinate 935,176 of JADLZN010010937.1, forward strand.
ATACTATTAAAAACCATAAAAAAAATAACAACAATAATATAATTATAAGAAATATTAAAATCAATGATAAAAAATCAATCATTGAAATAATAAAATACAATTCTATGAATAATTAATGATGAAATCACCGGTGGAGTTCTCTGAGCGGACAACACACATAAAACACACACACACACGCTAAGGGCAAACACAGCCACTAATTCCCCCTGTAAATATGGATCTGAAAGGGAACAACTGAAATTGAAAATATAAAATGTGTATTATCGCAAAGAGCCATGGGGCTGAAACAAGACACATCTCAGAATGTATATCATCTGATATATAAAACCCAGCTTCATTGCATTGAGTTATATGTTGGTATTTATAGGTATCTGTATAATGGGTGAGAGACCTTTTTTAGGTATGATTTGTGCAGGTTATTACAAATATATTCAACATTTTCAAACGTCCAGGTTAAGAGGGAAGAGGTTTATCAGGTAAACTTAAAGATTGTCATTTTTGTCTAGTTTGTTTAAATTAAGTTTCTATTTATTTCAGTAGTTCTTTAGTAAAAATGTTTGTTGCATCTGTGAAAACTTGTAAAATTTTCACACGAACAATGAAGAAATAGACTAAAATGACTCAAGAATTCATTCGTTGTCTAACATTCGATTTCGCAAGTTCTCATTACAGAAATGTCAATAAAATGCCACAGTGGAAAAGCCAAAAACATCATATAAAATCAAGTATAGATCACTCTGAAAGTGTACAAATTGAAGTTATGCCAAAATAAACGGAAGGGGTGCTGAAACTACATTTTTGTAGATAATAAAAAGACTCAAAAGTTGTTTTCTTCACAGGGACCTTGTTAAAACTTTAATTTGATTCTTTTTTCCTTGTTAAACGTGCCATTGAATCATCTACATGAACTTTAAAGTATAATATTCAACAAACGGGGCATTTTCATATCTAAAACTATTGTAACATACTCAAAACATAATACATGACGAATCTTTCAGTACTTAAAGAGCACTAGTCCAAGTCAACAAACTAATTGCTAGAAACCGCTTCGTTTGCTAGACCTAAATAAAGTAATTATGTAATTTCATCTTTCGCACTCCATTGAAACAGTAAAACTCTGTGACGGTCATTTGTTATAGTTTGATCTAGCCTTGCATATAGCTTTTGGTGAAACTTGTACTTATTAAATGGCACACAAATGTTACTCGCACGGTAACAAAGCCTTAAAACTTGACCCTTCATGATGTGAAGTTATATGTTCTT
>JADLZN010010938.1:0-19811 GCA_018155175.1 Sinocyclocheilus anophthalmus
CTTCTCCCACTGCCTCCAAACTCATCTCCATGCACGCTGTGGCGCAAGCTTCACTGGCCTCACATGCTGATAACGGATTACAATAATCGAAAGGCTGAATGTCTGAGCATGAAATTGTGTTTGTACGAACAGTTTGATATTTATTCAGAGGGCTTGTTGGAGAGTGTGCATGGAAATTGAATGCCAGCATCTTGTTTAAGAGTTTTACTACATCGTACCACTTTAGTTAGAGCATTTTTAGACATGTTAAAGGATGTTACAGATTCTACTGATTTAATACATTAAAAACAATAAGGTATAGTATATTTGAGAGTGGATGGGAAACAATAAAAATTAATAGTAAAGACCCCTGTTGCGTTTTTTGGGTTTGGGCAAAATTATAATTAATGAATTTATGAATGTGATTGACACTGAATTTGATAGAGATAAACAAGATTTGACTTTCCAGAAAAATTTAATTTAAAAACATTTAAATTAAAATATTAAATAACAATTAATACAAATGTTAATTTACTATTATTGAATATAAAGCTTATCTATATATATATCTATATATATGTTCAGAATGTATAATTTATACTGTATATGTTCTATAATATCTTGTGTGTGTGTGTGTTGTGTGGTGTATGTATATATTATATATATAAATATTTTCATATTATATTCATATCAAATATAATTATATCAGTTTTAAAGATTTAAGTTTATATTTAGATGATATTTGTTTGAGCATCTTGACCAGTTTGACACAGCAACATTTACTTAACCATTGGTGTGGTTATGTTTGTTTCTGTCTGTTTGGCTGACCAATCATCAATCTTTTTTAAATTCTGTTTGGTGATGCAGAAATGACAGACGTTGCCTTTAAACTACCTCCACGTCTTTATCTTGAATAGCTCAATTCAAATTCAGTAATATTAAAGGCGTTCTCAATTAAAGTGTCCAGCCCTGGTTATGTTGAAGTATTTGTGTTTGCCTCTAGGCCATGTCTCCTATGTGATTAAATGATGCCCAATCCAAACAGCCTGCTTTCAAATTAATGAACAGCGAGGAGGAATGGCCAGTGGAAATGCAGCGCTGGAGGTTTTGCTGAAATGCCTGGAAATCATGAACAATAGGCGAATATGTGTTTACTCACTGTCCTGGCTGTAGTCCCGGGGGACGGCATCTGCATCGTCCAGATAGTGCACAATGTAGCTCTAAAGCATTAACAAGGAATGAATACGTAAGCGTGCCACTATAGAACGCTCCGCTCCTTATGGCTTGCATTGCATTGCACGGCTGTCGGCGCATTGCATTATTCCCTCAAAAAGGTCCCGGTCAGGCTAATTGAACCGCCAGCCACCTTCCCAATAAGCACAGTGGTCTATGGGGAAAAGCCAGTGCTGGGCAAAGATAACGATAGCGATATTGTGCATCTCGGTTTTCTTACCATTTGGACTATAACGTAAATGGAGGACAATTTAGATTTTTAGCAATCGCAGACTATCGTCTGCATCGCAGGATCAGTCTCCTGCCATGTCTATTCCATATCTTTCTTTGTTGTCTCTTTCCTTCCCCTCCCCAGCTCTCGTAGCATCTGGCTCCCTGGGCTGAAGTTACAGGGAGCTCCAAAGGCAGAAATTGGAAGATGAAAGGCGAGAGATTAAGCTGAAAGGAACAGTGGGTGTTGTCAGAGGTAATTTGAAGTGCATTTGATTTCTCAGAGCCCTCTGAACACTTCCCTGCAATAATTTACCTGCTATATGCCTCCACCTTTAACACGCCAGACGCCCCTCGTGAGATGTGAGGAGACCTATTCATGTGGAATTGGTGTCATGTCATGTTGGAAATGAAAGCAGTGTGTAAAGGAAATGACAGTTTAGTCGGTGTCTGCCAAACCTCAAAACAGTACATGAAGGGTCGGGATGGGTGTTGACTTTGTTCACATCGCCTACCGCAACAAAGAAACTCCAGAAGCAGAAGAAGAAAAGAGACGGGAACACCAAAAGACCCACATTTTCTTGCAGAAAGCACTTGTTGTGCATTTTTCAAAACTGAAATTTCTGAAATGTGTCTGTGTGCTTTCCATTTAAGTACAGAGTTGAGTCGGTGAGGTTTGGGCCTGGTTGTGGACTAGTGATTGACAGATAAGGATATTTTTAATGGGCAATGCCAACGTTTAGCCAGCAAGATGACCGATATCATGTCGAGACAGGGTTGTCGCCATGATGAGACAAACAGGATATTTGGAGTACTTTTTGGCTCCATTTGGAACACTTTGGGTTAAATTAAAGGTTCATGGGAGATTGCATATTTTTTCACCACTGTTAGTAAATAAATAAATATTAATTAATACATTTTCTCATTAGATTTATTTCTTAATAATTTTAAATTTACTTTCAAGGACTTTTCATATTTTTACCTAACCTTTTATATGTTCAAGTTAAATTTAATGTTATGTATGTTCAGCTTTAAAATAGATTTTCTACTTTAATAAATTAATTTATTACATGACATTTTAAATGAAATAATAAAAGAAAAATTATATTATCTCATCATCATTAATCCTTATTTTTTATATTTATGATTGTCTCTACAATTTTTTATCTAGCTATAAATCTTAACTTTCTAGTACCATTTTAATTATTTTATATAACTTTTACATTTGATTCTTTTAGATTTCAAAAAAGATATCAATTTAACTTAAAGTCTCTAACTTTAAATACATTGTACATGCATTTAAATTGAATGTAGTATTATTATTCATATTATTAATAATATAGATTACATTTATTTTATACTGTGTCTTTAAATAACTTTCATTGGATGTAGTGGTTACAGAACATAGTTATTTATTTAATTTTTTCTGTTGTTAATATCTGATTAGATACCATTTAGTTTTGAAGTGTATGCAGGATCACACAAATTAACTTCCATATGCCATCGTGTGTTAACATTTTTTTTTATTTTTTTTCAAGTTATATATTAAATTTAATACAAATTTGAATAAACAAATAATAAATATTATTTATAATGCATTATAATGTTATATCCTGAATATCCTATTAACAGTGTTTTTTTTTTATTATTATTATTATTTTTTTTGTCAACTCCTTTAAATGACTCACAAAATAATGACTCATGATGACTAATTCAAGCTGGAATTTGACACGGCATCTTTCTCTAAAATGCTTCAGATTTGCATACATGTACATACATTTCTTGCTCATAAATAACTATGGGTTTGCAAAGATAAACTGAAGAAAAGGGTAGAAAACCGATTTTTGTAGGCTCAGGTCTGTTTGTTGCTGATTGGCCCAATTCATGTGCATGTAATTTGGAAAGAGGAGGTCCTACACATAAATCTTCCATTATCTTCAATGGTTGTATTCATTAATCAACAGAATTGAATAATTACTCTTAGCTGTCTCCTCTGCCTAAACTCACTGGCGTAGAGTGTCAGGTGAGGAGGCCATCTTGGTGCGGCGCACCTCTTCTGCCCCGCCGACAGTGGCATCTCACCGCTGGTAATTGGGTGTTTATCTGATCGCTTGTGAAAGACGCTTTTGGCTGTCTATCTGACACAATTATCTGGAAGAATTCAATCCGACCCTCCTCTGTCCACCACGGAATACTTGGAGGAAGCGGACCTGAGTGTTTTATGAATGAGGGAACGAGGAAAAAAAACACAAGAGCTGAAAATAAATGCAACTCTTACTCGACCGTCCGGTTCATAGTAAATGCGTCTGTCATCATGGCATGCAAATTATGCAATTGTTAGGCACAATAATCCTATCAGGCTGCCAGAACACTGGGGGAAATAAAGGACGATAAGGTACGAGTGTCACAATGAGGCGGCCGGTTGCTCCAATCAGATAGCAGAGCTCTCTGCCGCCGTTTCAGCTCCATGGCCAGGATACGGACCAAATGGAGACAGGGAGAATGTTTACTGTGCGTCCTACGATAAGAAGAGAATAAAGCCTTTCTGTCAACAAGCTTACAGTGTCTACCACAAACAAGCCATTACGGCTAAAGAGAATTATGAAGTGTCTTTGAAAAGTAGAGGTGTTTATAAAGTGAATTTTGAGTATGTACCTTTGCAATTTTATATATATTTATTTTATTTTATTTTATTGTATTTTACATTTGGCAAGTGTGCAATGAATCAAAAGCAATTTGGGCAAGATAAATTGCATGACCAAAATGACATACTTTGCAAAAATTGACCCCTAAAAGTAATTTTATATTTCTGGATTAGTTGTGTTTTGTCATGCGTTCATCATCTCTGAAAAATATTATTGCATCCTAAGAATGTGATGCTAATGCTTTGATTTTGGGTTTCAGATCAGGCTGGGCTAGCACACAATCTGCGCTTGTATTTTGCAGATGGTTGATCAGAGTTACCAACAGATTCATTTTGAACCAACAGGCAATATTCCTACTGAGCATGAGATTTCATATCAGCCTTGAGCATTGATCCAAATAAGTCTGGTACATGAGAAAATGGGTTTTAATCTTTCAGTCTTCTGTATCACAAAATTCACCTCTTTACATCTGATTGTCTATTGACACCAGACTGAAGATTTTGTGTTTTGATTCAATGCATTGGTATTAAGCAAAAATATATTGAGGTATATTTTCAAGCCAATGTATAATTGACCAGTTTTTTTTTGTATGATTGATATATTAAGTTTTTGTTAATATTTTGCAATAGATTGTATTTTTTTATATTTTGTTTTGTTTCGCTTAATTAAGTTTAACGTTTTAGTAATGGTTTTTGTCATTTTGTTTTTTTGTTTTTATTTTATTTTTTATAATTGTATTTATTCGTGTATTTAGTACTTCAAGTTAAACTAAATGGAAATTAGAAATAATATAAGTAAAATAAGCAATAAATATTTTTTGTAAAATAATTTATGCTTTTATTTGACTATAATAACCTTGCAGCTAGACATTTTATGTCAAACTGTCGATGATTTACTGAATCATTGATTATCTCGTCCAAAAATGTGTTAAGTAGAAATTCCCTCCAATTGAATTCCTTTGTTTTTCTCTTTATCTGTCCAGATTAATCTCGGAGACATCCAGGGATGCCATCTCTCTAAGAATGATGCAGGTCACATGGTCAGGCGCCACAGTCCTCATCATTTTCACCTTGCTGCAGTTTGTCCAGTCTGAGCTTTCGGAGGGTCCTTTGGTTCCAGGTAAGCGTGCATGAACCCTGTGTTTTGTGTTTTATTCCTAGATTCTGTGGTGGATTCCCAGGTTATTCCCAAGCTATGTGACAGACACATAAGCCTACTAATTGCACCTAAACTTTGGAAAAACCCAGTTATTTTTACTGGAACACTTGCACAGAAGGTTCTTGACTTTTATATTCTGCAGTGCAGGCTTATGTGCCTTTCCCATGTGGCTCTGGTGAGTTTTTCTAGTCATTTGATGAACTGTCTGTTTGTGTGATGGACACCATTGTAGGGATTGTCAGATCAACCGTTTCACTACTTCAGGTGAATGATGAATAATGTTAAACAAAAGGAGGATTTTAAGATAAACGGCTGACATCAGTCATGAGCGACTGCTGTCTTCTGACTGTGTTCTTTTATCAGAATTGAAGGTGGTGCATTAAATTTTATGAGTCATATTGGAACCACTGAGCTTTTAAAGGGACAGTTCACCTCAAAATCATTTACTGAGCCTCATGTTGTGCCAAACCCATATCACTTTCTTGATTTAAAGGAGAGTTCATTTTTGTCCTGGCTGTTCTTGTCCATATAATGAAAGTAAATGTAGACTGGTTCTATAAATCTCCAAAATGACAAAAATGCACAATAAAATTACTAAAACTTAGTCCCATATGACATGTGCAGTTATTCTAAGTATTATTAATAATTCAATTGACCAAATTAGACCAACATTATAGTCTTATGTATAGTTATAGTTTTTTTTTTTTGCTCACTAAGGGCTGCAGTTTTTTCATCAAAATACAGTAAATATAGGAAAAGATTATTGCAATTTAAAAGAACTGTTTTCTTCTGTAATATATTTTAACATGTAATATATTCCTGTGATGCAAAGCTGAATTTCCAGCCTCATTACTCCAGTCTTCAATGTCACACGATCATTCAGAAATCACTCAGCTAAAACATGAGGATTTTCTGATTATTACCCTGGTAGGTGAACGTTGTGTGTAATATTTTTGTAGGGAAACCGGGGGAACGCCCCCCAGGATTCTTTGATGAATAAAAAGTTCAAAGAACAGCATTTATTCAAAATAGACATTTTTTGTAGAAGTCTAATTTTCTTTATGTCACTTCTGAATTCTCTTTGAGGCATGACTTTGCTGAATAACTTTTGAATGGTACGTTTAAAAAAAATCACACTTACACATACTTAAATCACACAATTGTATGATTTACAAAGAAAAAGTCATGTGGGTTTGAAATTACACGAGAGTGAATAAAGGAAGACAAAGCTAAATATTTATTGTGTGGGTGAACTATTCCTCTAAAGCTTCATTTAAACCCTTTTTTTCATCTTGTACACTTTTACCTAAGGACAACTGAGTGAGCGTGTCATCAGTTTTTTCATTGCTAGCAGCATATTGTACGTTCCCTGTAAAGCGTAGTTTAATCATCATGACCGACTTCTGCGACGAGCTCTCTTTAGCCCTCTCTTTCTCCGGTTCTAGCCTTTCTCTCCCTAATTCACATCAGCCAGGATGATACCTTCCCAAATCACCCTGTTATTCAACCATTTTCCTCTTTATTGCTTCACACTCCTGTCCGTTATGATTCCTTCTCCTCACTTGTTTACCTTCCCTCCTTCTCATCTCCCTTCGTTCCACCTCCTTTCCCCGTGTTCCTTTTCCTGCTGCTTCAGAAACAATTTACTTGTCAGCTCGGTCTGTCTCTGGGTTTAATGTTCTTTTCTGGTGTGTCGTTGGAGGGGGCTGTAATTTCAGTCGCGAGCAGGCGTGTGGTGATGCCTTTTGCTCGCTGCGAGCCTGCATTGATAGCTGGAGCCTGATATAGCAGCGTTAATGAACAGGGCTGAGCCAGGCACATCCTGCCCGAAGTCCAATTCACTCCACCTGATGCGTTGCTCAGGAACCGCCGCTGAGCTGTAAACAGATGCTGCAGCCGCACAATGAACAGTGTGCAGCTGAGCATGATGGGTTGCATTCTCTAACCACCTGACAATCTCAGAGTTTCTTTGATGAAACTGGTGTCGTGTTGTGTGATGGCTGTAGACTAGATATAGACACGCATTTACACACCAGTGTACATCTATGATCTCAGTTCCTCTGACCTTAAAGTCAATATGAAATCAAAATAGACTCTATTTACTTTTTTAAATACACATTCCTGGTCTATTTCAAATGATTCATTGCTGCACAGTACTCTAAAGGTGAAAAATATGTAATCTTTAATCAAAATATAGTGATTTTCTCTTCCTCTAACCAACCAATAATAGCTATTTAGACCTTGTTTTGAGCAAATTTGTATTTGGCCTGGCTCATTTTTTTTCTCCCTTACAAACCAATCAAGTCCAGATGGATAAAAGTTTTTTTTCTCTTTTTCTTTTTCATATTGTATATGTTTCGTCATTCATAAATTCATCACATTTTCAGAAATAGATGGTCTGGAACCATTTTGAGGACTTAAGGAATATTAGGAATATAAATGGACCCTGGACCACAAAACTCAATCATAAGGGTAATGTTTTAATTACAGTTGAGAATAAAATAAGCTTTCCATTGATGTATGCATTGATGATGTTAGGATAGGACAATATTTGGCCGAGATACAACTATTTGAAATCTGTAATCTGAGGGTGCAAAAAAATCAAAATATTAAGAAAATCGCCTTTAAAGTTGTTCGAATTAAGTTCTTAGCAATGCATATTAATAATCAAAAATGAAGTTTTACTATATTTATAGTAGGAAATTTACAAAATACCTTCATAGAACATGATCTTTACTTAAAATGCTAATGATTTTTGGCATAAAAGAAAAAAAAAAATCGATAATTTTGACCCACACAATGTATTTTTGTCTATTGCTACAAATATACCTGTGCTACTTATGACTGGTTTTGTGCTCCAGGGGTCACAAATGTTCAGTTCACTATATTTTGAAAGCAAATGAATAGTGTCACTCCGATGCTTTTCTCCAGATCTTTTCACTGCGTTCACTATGGAAAATCGTCTCGGGTTACTTATGTAACCATGGTTCCCTGAGGGGAACGAGACACTGCGTCCTCTAGGGGTCGCTATGGGGAACGCCTCGTCGTGACCCGTGTCTGAAGCCTACATTGAAAAAACACCAACTTGTTTGGCCGGCGACAGCCATGACGTCACTACCGTCGCAACTAGTACAAAATAGGCGCCGGTAGCGCACATCATCACTTCTTCGTATGAAGCTTGTGTCCGCAGCATGGCACAAAAGCTAGAGGACGCAGTGTCTCGTTCCCTTCAGGGAACCATGGTTACATAAGTAACCGAGACGTTCCCTTTCGTGGAACTTCGAACTGCGCCCTCTAGGGATCGCTATGGGGAAACAAAAAACTGGTGATACCACGCCGACATGCTGGAGGGGAGTGCAAGCCAGAACCATGGCGAGCCACTAAGTACCAACTACACCATATCGCTATGGGAGTTGCCCCTGTCTGGACTTAGACTGCTGTCAGTGACATTACTCCCGACGGCCAGAAGCCTAGGCTGCCAAGGGACATTACTAGCGCCTCACAGTGCTTTGCAGGTTCCCACTGGGACAAGATGGTAGTAGAACCCAGGCTACCAATAGTCCACCACAGGAATCAGTCTCTCGAGACTAACCTCCGGTGTAATGAGGGCGGCTGGCTCAGTGCCCAGAACTGCGGGACTGCAGGGGCCACCGTACCAGCTGTGCCAAAAAAAAAAAAGCCTCCTCAGAGGTGGCGCCAGGGCCTAGAATCCTGAAGGATTCCTTTACGGGAATACGACCAAGAGCCTACTTATTGGATCAATTACTAGTCTTGGCCTGTCACTCAGGGCTACCTCACTTTGCGGAAGGACCTGTCTCAACAGGCCTCTAGTGGAAACACCCTGTCAGAGCAGGTATTCGCGGATACCGTGAGGAGTGGGGCCCAGGCGGAAACGGGGTTTTAGACCACTCAGAAAGAGAACGAAGCTGTGCGCGTAACCCTTACCATATAGGATTTCAGAAAAGTTGGCAAAGCATAACGTGCACACTTACCAACTATGTGGATTTTAGAAAAGTGCGCAAAGCATAACGTGCACAATTACCACCTATGTGGATTTTAGACATGTCATATGGTAGATGGATACCAACAGTCTAGGGGTATCGTGGCACTTCTGGAGGGCAGGCTAGCACGTGGAGCTCTGAGTAGTCAGCAGTCTCACCTACGGCTATCACGCTGGCTTGGCTAGCCGCGAACCTGTAGCTGAGGGAACAGACATCCATTCAGCGGGAGCTCGACCTACAGCACGGTCCATTGGTGGAACGGCTAGCAGTTATCAGCTGGGGGAGCAACCCGCCCAGTTCTCACCGAGAAGGGGACTCAACCCGCAGCACGTTCCAACTAGCGGAAACAGCTAGTAACAATTTCGGCGTGGGAACAAACGCCTGGTCCTCAGACGCCCAGGGGACTCGACCCTTACTAACGCCGGGTTTTCCCCGGCTGGCAGTAGCACATTCTAGCTGGGGGAGCCCAACCCAACTCTCACCGAGAAGGGAGGGCCCCCAACCAGCAGCATGATTAAAAATCAGAGGGGTAGCATACTGCAGGCTAGCCACATCGCCAGGGCATCAGGGAGGCGGAGGACGGCCCAAAACTACTGATGCAGCTGGTACGAGGTCTTCTGGAAGACAGCGAGCTCAAGCCTCTCATGAAGGAGGCACCTCCGTTTTTCCTCAGCTGAGGAATACTGTCCCCATTCCAGGTGACCCTTTCCTGAAAGGGGCACCCCCCCGCCACGTGCTAAAAGTCATTCCCCCGGGACGACACATGGAAGCGCGAGAGGAATAGAAGGACCGTTCAACTCGATCGAAGCCGGAATCCTAGACTAGTCTCAGAACCACAGAAAGCTACCACCGTGATTAGTACCCCTTGATCTCGAGGGGGGCAGTGCCTTCTGAGTGCGTCGATAGAGACACACTGGTTGAGAGGAGCGCGCCCGACCAGGAAAATCGCGCGGCCTAACACCTTTCTCCGCAAACAGGGAACGAAAGAAAGAAGCAAATACGCGAATAAAGGCCTGACCCATAACCGGGAAGAAAGTGCGCAACCTACACCTTCGTGGGGATTTTAGAGAAGTGGCCAAAGCATACAAAGTTGCACACCTAACCACCTAGTGTGGAATTTGACGACGGTGGCAAAGCTTAACGGGCCCAAAAGACACAGACTTACCACTTACGTGGATTTTAGAAAAGCGGTAAGGATAACGTGCACACTTACCACTCGCGTGGATTTTAGAAGGTGCGCAAAGAGCACTCTTAGGGTTCTATTGTCAACCGGACGTAATGGCCGGTTGGGAACAGCAGCTCCAGCACCCTCCTCTGAGGTGAGGGGAGTGCTGTCTCCAGGGTGTGTTGCCAAGACACACTATTTGAGTGGCACTCAGGGTACCGGGGTGTTACTCCACTTTAAACCAAAGGGAACGAAGACAGCACGCGTAACCCTTACCTTCACAGGATTTTAGAGAAATGGTCAAAGAATCCCGTGCCCATTTACCACCTAAGTGGAATTATAGAAAATGGGCAAAGCAACACGTGCACATGTATACCAGTATGTGGATTTTAGAGGAAAACTGCGCACATGCCATCATGTGCACATCCAACAACTAACGTGGATTTGGAGAGATTTCTTTGCAAAGCGCTGCTTCAAATAGTGGACACTTATCCTATTATTATCGGATTTTTAAGTTGAATGCGAGTACCCGACCCTATCGGCATGCAAGGGGAGAGGCGGCTCTGCACATCCATTTATAGGGAATGGGTGAGGCACCTGCGCCTAGGAAACAGCTTAAAAAGGCAGGGAATCGCGTGGGTAGTGATTTGCCCCCGTACGTCCCTGTGCACTCAGCGAAGAAGGAGTACGCGGTGGCACACGGAGGAAAAGACCTCGGGTGAGTGACCCAGGCGCAGGGCCGGGTGCCTTGCAGTGTAGCACCGGGGGCGTGATGTTCACGAAGGCTCCCGCAAAAGTCCGTGTTCGGCCGCATGATCCAGGAGTTATGAAGCCGAAGCCCGGCTTTTCTTACCGTATGGACATATGTCGACGAGTGACACGCCTAGTGCAAGTAGAGCACCTGGCCTCTGAGCCCAGCAACGGCACCTCATTGAGGGCGTCTAGCAAGGGACAAAACCGCAAAGGTCCAGCCTCCTCCCTCCCCGGGAAACATTGCAAGGAACTATAGAAGGTTACGCACACACAGCCATCTCAGTCCGTCCGATATACAGATATCATGATATTTGGATCGTACTCACCCCCATGACTTCTGTGCTGGAGCTCTGCTCCGAGGATCTTTCTGACCAGATCATCCACTGCAGGTAACTTTATAAATTTTTTACACATGACCACCTCAGTCTCCCATTAGTATACACTCTCATGACCTATGGATCATACTCACCCACCACGAGCCTTATTGCCGGGGCGCTGTTCGGGGATTTTTGACCGGACCATCAGTCATGCGGTTACAAATTCGCGGAGTCTAGCGAACTGTAAGATACCCGACCAGAAGAACATCATGGGCCCAGTAGGAGACTGTTTGAAATTTTTTTTACAGCTAACCTCGGTCAGCTGGGGATGGTGGTCATAACAGGGGAATTGGAAAAGGGGGAGGACAGGGTAGATGTTGCACCACCTGCGGGAGAGAGTGAATACCTAAGTTTTACTCTGACCCGGACGAAAGCGCTGGTGCTTTGCCCAGGTCTCACCCCTCGGGTTTCGTCTGCCTCCCCTTGACCCACGATACTTCCTTCCCCCGCCCACAGGTGGAGGCGGGGCGCGAGTAGTGACACTAGCCCTCTGTGCCCGTCTCTGTTCCTCGAACCGAGACGGGCCAGGACCCTGGTTTGTTCGGGCTCAGACCTGGTCCTTCGTGGTATGAAGGATTTGAACGTTTGCTGAGCGCGACTTCGCCTCCCTGAATTTGTCGACCACCGTCTCAACGGAGGTGCCAATCAGTTCAGAGGGCGAAACCGGGGCATCGAGAAGAAAGCCCCTTTCTTTCTTCCCGATGTCCGTTCTAAGTTCACCCACAACTGCCGCTCCGTCACCACCATAGCACCCATCGCTCTGCCCATGGCCGAGGCTACCTGCTTAGTAGCCCGGAGGGCCAAGTCTGTGGTTCGCCGCAGCTCAGCCGTTTCACCAGGGGAAAGGCCCTGCCCCTCATCCAGGTCCTTCAGCAGGTCAGCCTGGTATGCCTGAAGCACCGCCATCGTGTGCAACGATGCCACAGCCTGACCTGCCGCTGCGTATGCCTTGCCGTTCGTGCGAGATGTGGCTTGAAGGGGCACGGATGGCAAGGAGGGAGTTTTGAGAGATGACGTCTCCCCCAGAGAGAGATAGCTGGCTAGCGTCTCTTCCACCGGGGGCATCATCTCATAGCAGCTTTCGTGCATCGACTCGATGTTCGCATAACTCATATGCTGAAACCGGTATACGCGTGAGAAAAACGGCCTCTCCCATTCCTTCTCAATCTCAGAATGGAGATCAGGAAGGAAAGGAAGACCCACCTGAGCTGGAGGTCAGAGAGATACCGTTCGTCGAGGGCGACCTCGGCGAAGTCACCTCCCCTCCCTGGCTCGTTTCCACGTAAATTCGAGCCTCGCCGTGGCCCGATGCCATTCCGCTAGCACTCACAACGCAGGCGAGGTGGACTGGGAACGCTTCAGCCTCGGCTTCTTCACTCTCACATCCATTCCTCTTCTCTGTTGGGCTGGGCCCAACTGGGGAGCCTGGCCCCTGGATCAGATGGATATTAGCGAGAGTATATCATCGTCCAGCGCTTGTCCTCTCGCGCGCCCGACCGCCGATGCGTCGAGAGGACCCCCCCCTTCAGCCTCAATCTGCTAGTCACCTTAGATCCCCCGAGCTCATTTCTCCTCTGTGCCTCAGCAAGCCGCCAGTCCCTACCGCGGGAAACCGATGTTGTGCCCTCTCCACTCGGAAGAGAGACAAACAGAACGAGCTTTTTTTCAGCGAAAAGCTCTCAACATGCAACGCAGATTTGCCCCCTCAAAGACATCGTGTGCGTGCTTTTTGCCCAAACAAACAACGCATAGATCTTGTGAATCATCGGGTGTCAGAAACCGCTGACACGGATGTACACACTTTCTAAACGCTCCGCTAGTGCTCACCATAGTAGGAAAAGAAATACTCTTACTTTACTTTTGGAATGCACGCTTCAAACAGAACAGTCAATGAAAACGAAGAACATGGATATGTTGCGCAACTATCGAAAACACCGGCGATCGGCCTATTTTTGTACTAGTTGGCAACGGTCTGACGTCATGGCTTGGCCTCACTCGAGGCCCACACAAGTTGGTGTTTTTCAAGTGTAGTGCTCTCAGACACGTCACGACGAGGCTTCCCCATAGTCGTTCACCTAGAGGACCGCAGTTTCGAAGTTCCCGAAAGGGAACCCTTAATCTGTATTGTAATTGAAATCTCAGCCATAAATAGACAAGTACAATCAAATACCTTAACGTTATTTTGAATGCTTTTCTTTCTGCTACTATGAAACACATATTATTACAAGGCCAAAATCTCAAAATTGACCATGAATAAAAAAAAAAGTTTGCCTGTAGTGTCTTGCCTTAAGTTTATTAGTGTTTTTATTATGTTTCGATTACCTTTGCCATAATCTAACACTCACTTAAAGAAAATGAGCAAGCACAATTGAATGTCCAAAATCAACCAATATTAATAAATCATTTTAAAAATCTGCAGATATATTGTGTATTCCTAACATCACTCTTTGATAATTTGTTTTCTATAAACAATCCAAGGCACTTACCAACAGGAGACATTTCAGGTACTTGAGCATTGTAAGGGCCATCCAGGAACTTGGGCTCATTGTCATTGATATCCTGCACTTTGATAACGAATTCTGACTCTGGTTCTACTGGCAGGTTGGTGGCCCGGTCTCTGGCCTGAGCTCGTAGTGTGTAGTAGGCCTGTTCCTCCCGGTCCAGGCGCTTCGTGGCATGTATGTCACCTGTGTTCTCATCGATGGTGAAAATAGATGTTGCACCTTCGCCATTGAGCACGTATTTTACATTGCCCTCACCTTTGTCCACATCGGAATGAAGCTACAGGGAAAGAAGAAATGAGAAAACAGTCATTCATATCTATTATTATTGTAACAGTTGTCTAGTTAGCATAGTAATGAATAATGCCAGAAATTGTGTTTACTCATGAGAAAGTACTTCTGCGGTGTTTTAAATAATAAATGGGGATAAACCAACTCCAGCAGATTTGTGCAAGTCAACACAAGAGAATGGACTGAACAAATGTCAAAACTCACAAGTTATTCTTCCTCACACATCTCAGAACACACGAATGGATTAAAACAAATACATCTTTCATTTTTATACAGAATATGGCTTGAGATGCTGTTGCTGAGTTACCTTTCCGACTAAAAGAAAAAAAAAAGCATGAACGGCAGTGGGAAAATCTCAGAAATCTCACGGCCAGTCGTTCTTTCCTGAATGTTTAGTCAGATTTGCGAGTATACAGTTGTTTTGTGAGAAGCCTGACAATTATACATGGTCTGTTGTTTTTTATTAACCATTGTGTTCAAATAGTGCCAAAAATGCACATTTGTAATAAACCATAAAAACTGGCCAATTTAATTCACAGTCCAGAAATCCTCATCATCCTTTTCTCATGCCGTTACCATTTTATGGCAACTGACTTGGTATTTCCGTCACAAGCAGTGAGTGATTTTATTTACTTGTTTATTTCTTGAAAGATTTTATTTCCCTCTCTGGGGGATTATAAACCAAGTCCTTAGCTCCCTTTCCTCCCTTTGCTTTTCTTTCCTTTATATAAATCTAACATTTTTTTGTCTTCAAATCCACATTTCTCAGGAGACTGTCTTTCACTGTGGAACAATACTTTCATGTACAGGATCTAGCCGGTATGAAAAGACAACTTGTTTGCTTCATTTAAGCAGTCCTGTCATATCATAAGTCTTTATGATGCGGTTTTTCACAGACAGACTCACAATGATTGGCTGGTGCGTCATAGCTGTATTACTTTCATGGGACAAAGTGAACCCACGACTCAATTTGGGAAGATGGCAAGCAGTGTCCTGTGGTGTGACATGCTATAATTCATCTAAAAGCATTTTAAACAGCATTATTCTAATGATTTTATAGTACGCATGCAGTTTATGACCACATTCTCTATATGGAATTGTATTTTTAATTCATTTGTCACACCACAGGACTGCAAAAAGGAAAAAAAGCTCCCATCTAGTCACATCTGGTTTAGGTTGCCGTTTACTTGCCAATAAAACGGCGCTGCTCCACATATGATGTCAGTTAATCAAAAATTACAATGGTTTCAGTGCAGGAACCGAGTGTGCTAATGACATTTGAGGCTAATTAATCAAAGTAAATGTGTGTTTGGATGTCAGTGCTGGCAATTCTCCAAGGCCAACTCCGGTCTGATGACTGTTGTGTGGCTCGGCTCTGCATTTATTTTTTCAAATGTTTATTCTGACCATAATTCACCGTGATGATGACTGCATATCATTAGATTCTGTGTGCTCAGCTATACCTCTCCGGCTCGCAAACTCATCTAAAATGATTACGAGAAATGTATAATCTATCTTGTTTTATTTTTTTTTTTTTTTTTAAAAAATTTTTTCTTTTTTTTTTTTTTTCTTTTTCGTTTTATTTTCTTTTTATCTTTTTGTTTTACACATCTGATAAAGCCAATCAAACGTATTATCATTGATTACCATTCTCAAAAGTTCAAAACGTGTCACATTAACAACATTTAAATGTTACAAAGATGTCTCTCATTATGAGATTGTCCCTTTACCCTAACACGAAATGCAACCACTACCAAGAGCAAATCATTTTTCATTCTAATTTACTAATAATCATGGCTATTAGTACAAAAAAAAAAAAACTAAATCCCTTCAGTAAGTTGTTTCAATAGGAAATACTGCTACACAGGAAAGAAAGCAAGATTATAACTCAAAACGACATTGCAATGTCTGTGCCAAGCATTTCAAATCAATATTATCCATATTCTCAGA
This sequence comes from Sinocyclocheilus anophthalmus, assembly GCA_018155175.1. NCBI lineage: Eukaryota > Metazoa > Chordata > Actinopteri > Cypriniformes > Cyprinidae > Sinocyclocheilus > Sinocyclocheilus anophthalmus. The sequence continues at coordinate 16,264 of JADLZN010010938.1, forward strand.
CAGCTCTCTGAGCACAGCTCATTGTATATGTTTGTGTGCATGCGAATGTGAGGAAAACATGTGAATCACTTTCCTATGCAGGAAAGCAACTCTGAGGTTGTCTCTAGACTTAGTCGTCTATCTCTTTGCCTTTGGCTCTTTTCAGCTCAGAGAAAGAGATAAAAAAGAAATAAGAAGTGGAGAGAAGGAGAGACGAAAAGGTGCACGTTAATGGGCTGCTGAGAACAAGAACAACAGGCTAAAACAGGAGCGAGAGGAAGGAGGAACCGAGCCTGAGGAGGAAACTGCTGGACAAGCTTAACCCGTTAGACCGCATTGCGTCCTTGGATGATCGCGATCACCCTTTTTGCCCGTCTCAGTCCTTTATGTTAGACGCCGCCGGCAATCGTGTGCCCACCCTTCCTAACTAACTTTGCGGCTGAGTCATGCTATGTCTGAGTGTGTAAATCAGCAATGTGGGTTGTTGTTGACGGGGATGATAGCACAACGTAACATTTCCTTCATCTGGACCGGCACCAGTCTCACGCTGCCAACGCATTCCACCACAATAAAGAAGATAAATGAAGACTGTCATTACATCCCTGTCATCTGTCTCTGGCAAACCAGCGAGCCCAATTACGTTGTGAGATTACAAACGCTGCCTGTTTTACACACAGCTAATTTATGTTCATCTGTCTCCTTCTTGGATCCTGCAGGGGTGCCCTTAATATGACGCTCCGTCTCTTACCCGCTCTCACTTCCTCCAAATACGGAAAGATTATGGATGTGGCAAACGTGGAAGTGTCTTGCCTGCCAGCGCACATCAATTACTTTCCTCACAATCCCACTAATGAGTGACTTTCAAACTGAAACGAACTTCGTAATAAATAACACAACTGATATGAGTGCCGTTGCTGGAGTGATCGGCACTGGCGAGGCGTTCTCTCTGATTTAGTGTAATTTCTCCATAGCGATTCAGAAGCTGTGACTAAAATTGCACAGCAAGATATATTACAGATGGTGCCTTCCTTAATTAACTACATCTACTCAATCAAAGCAATGAACATGCCTCTTGTCTGCGAATTAAACACTGTAAAATAAGCCACATCATATAGATATACATAAATTACTAGTTTTATATATACAAATACAAATACATACAAATAATAAAAAATATTAAGCAGCAACATTTAATTTCACATTGATAATAAATGTTTCTACACCCATGTCATCATAATATTTTAATTTGACATCAGAATTATTTCCAAGGATCGTGCAGCACTAAAAGGGGAGTGGCGGGCTGAAAATGCATACAGGAATAAATTAAGTTTTTAATACCATACTAATAGAAACATTGTGTTAAAAATTCTAATAATTTTCAAATGTTTTACTGTACTTTTGTTAAATAAATGCAGCCTTGTTTGAGGCATGAGAGATCTTTAAGGACAAACTTTAAAAAATCTTATCAACCTCAAACTTTTCAGTGGTATTAAATATAAGCAGTATGAACTGTATGGAGAGACTAATGCACATTTACTATGTTTTACAATGCCATGTTGTAGACTCGTACTAAAAACTGATTAAGGAAATATAATGTATTTTGCAAACATAGTTTTTAACTGTATTTAGGCTACCAGCAGTCACAAACAGCAATGCTTACTTAGGCATATCAGAAGAAATAACATGGTATCAGACCATAGCTTTTTACTATATATAGATCATCATAGATCATCTAACACCACAGTTAAATAATATGCAAGACGTGTGGTAAATTATCATAAAATAACTCTGAATGGCAAGAGTAGGCCTACTTCATGTTCATGTTTCTAGTTGTTTTAGCTTCAAGTAGTGGATCAAACAACCTTCATACTTTCTGTCATTTCCTGGAGGAGAGGGTAACCTATTTTTGCAGTGATAGCATGATTAGCATTGCTCTTTGAGGATGACTGCGCTCTGTTGCAGGCTGACAAACAGGGGAAACTCCCACCACATCAAGGTTAGCACAGTGACTCAGCATCTGGTTTGTTTAAGAATCATCTATGAGTTTTCCACATGGCTGCTGGTTAGCATTATTGCAATTAGCTTTCGTGCTTCATTAGCATCACCATTCTAAAGCTAAGGGATTTAGGCCTAGCTGATTGGACGCATTAAAATGTCATTATCTATTTTGTATCATAACATTTTGTTGGGAAAGATTAAGAATACATTTTTAGTTTTTAATAACTGATGCCAGTCTGACTTTATTTCCATGTAGTCTATGAATGAAAAAAGATCATACTGAAAATTGTCTTCAACATGAGTGCTAGGCAAAGCTGTAGCTAGGTAATGTCTCAGGAAGGGGAGATGCCACTGCACTGTTTTATTCATACCTTTGTCACCTTGGATTTACCCCTAAAACTTTAAGGTCCAAAAACAGCACTTGCATTTGTCTGCCATTAATGCATTGCAAGACACGCAAAGAATTTGAGCTGTTATCTTGAGACAATCAGAGATTGGAGATGTGTTATACTATAATTAGCATGTACAGGATTGTGCAAATTATACATTAACAGGGCCACATACTGCAACTAAATGGTTGAATTTTGCAACTTTTTCGTTTCGTTTTGTTAGAGTTTGCAAGTTACCTAACTTTCTTTGATTATGCACTGCTATTTGTGTTGTGTATGAGAAAAATCAAATGACACACTTCAAAAACAGAAAGAAACAGCGCTACCTTTCTGAACCATTTATCAGTTTGGGCCAGCAGAGAGTGCAGTGCAAGCTCAGAGCAAGTGTATTTATTTTCAGATCGACCTCACAACATCACTGTTAAACTGTGCTGCAGTTTATTAAAATGTCCAGTAAGAAGTGTTTGGATTTGGAGTAAAGGTCCTTTTAAAAGCCTCAATGACTTTGTGATTTAAACTGTGATTTAAAAAAGTCTAGATGAAACCAGGCTGACATTCTTAGCATTAACGTGAAAAACAGGAGAAACATTGTGCCACGAATGAACAAATTGGAAGGCTGTTCAACACATAAATCATCAATATTTGTCATGGATTTACTGCATTAACACTAACTATAACCATGGTATTTTTGGGGGGGGGGGGATGGTATATTCAGTGTTATTTTTCAGTGTTTCACTGTCAAATGTTTTGACAAAATATGCAATATTAATAGTATCTGCACTTATGTTTGAAATAAAATATTAACATTGTGAGTATGATTTGTTTTTGTCCCTCAACATTGTGCGGTATGATTTGTTTTTGTCCCTACCCTACAAAATCAGGTGCAAATGATAGTCTGCATCAATCAATAATAAAAAAAATCACTGGGACTCATTTAGATTAAGAAAACAGCATTCACACCAACCAACTAAACCAAACTTTGATTCGTGTTCACACGAAAAGCTCTTAACACAAACCTCTAGCATAAAGGACTGAAGTGAGGCATGTTACAAGTTTGTCAGCTGTCATTAATTGCTGCGTAAGCACATAAGCATAGACCCACACAGTCTCATTAAAACGACATTTGCCTTAGAGATACCCTTGGCTCACCGTTTAAAGGTGAAAGAAACCCAGCTTGGCATT